>CAUYQG010091013.1:0-12521 GCA_963574415.1 Tarsius wallacei | reverse complement strand
CAGTTTTGAGGTTTAATTGAGGGGGAAGCTGTGATTCAGAATCTATCTGCTGATTCCAGCATCCACCAACAGGTGTATGGGCACACTGGAACCTATTTCCCACTGCCTTACAATCTGTCTGTGCAGCGGGATGTAGGTTTGGTCCCTGGAACAAAAGGAGGTACGGAAGAGGAAAATAATGGAGGAAGGGGGAATCAGTAGGAAGTTAGAAAGAGAGAAGAGTGAGAGGGAAAACAGACATACATACCAACTAACAGGTGAAAAAGAGACACAAGGCCAGGGAGAAGTGAAAAAACAGGCAAGCAAAATTCCCTAAAGAATTCTGGTAGCTACACAAGGACAGTCCAATAAAATCATGACTTTTGATGCATTTTCCCCAACACAAACGGATAGTATAAGTCAAAAAGCAAACAAAATTGAGCAAAACAAACAGTCAAAATGATAAAATCAAAAGTCAAAATAAGAAATCAGACTAACTCTGGACTCTTTCCCGAGTATCTAAAGTCTCTTCAACTCTGATCTCCAGCCTCTCCCCTTTGATTTCATTGCAGGCAGCTAGATTTACTCGCAGCTTGGGTTTGTTCTTTTAGCCTGCTGCCATAGAGGTCTGCGACACTTAGTTGCCTACATCTGATTCAGCTTAGGGGAGGGGATTTGTCTCCTGTTTAGCCACGTTACCTTAGGAACCGAGGTGGAGTCTGCACGTAGGTGGGTGGGACAATGCAAATGGCTGAGGTGGCAGCTCCTCTTTCACGGATCCTTTCTCTCCGCTCGTCTGGGTCCCTGGGTGATCCACTATGATGGGCTGTGGTGGCATGTAAAGTACCAGGGATCAGCTGCACAGCTGGGCGCTGGATCTGGTGTGCCACCAGCAGGCTGGGGTGGAGGAGGGAGTTGGGAGTTCCCTCTGGAGCTGACAGCCTCTGATCAGCACCTCCTTAAGATATGCTGTTCCCTTACACAAGCATGGGGTCGCAAGCTGGGTGCCTCAGCCAGGGTGGGCCCAGAGCTCCAGAGCTCCAAAGGGCAGGCACTGAGTGGCGAGAGTGGCCCTGGGCCCCTCACAGGGTACTTCAGCCAGAAATGGAGCTGGTATCTCCGAGGGGCGGGCGCCCAGAGCCTCCCTGGGTGACCGGTGGCTTGGTGCTGGGTGCTGGGCGAGATGATGTAGCCAGGGAGGGAGCCAGACACAAGACTCCCGTGTGGGCGGGGGTCACATATAGTGGAGCAGCAGCAGTGGGGGGCCACAATATCCGCCCCTGCGTGGGACCAAGGGTCCCCGGGCCTCGGACCAGTGCGGCTGGCAGTGGACAGGGGGGTGGGGGAAGGAAAGTAAGAGTCTTTTTGGGAACGCACATTCAGAGAATCTCACAATTCCACCTATTCCGTCACCATCTCACCAGAACTCCTCCACTTTAACTATTTTATATCTGAGTTTAGAGTCACCAATTTCCTTGTTTTATAAATGAAGCAAAATGATCAAATAGATGCAAGGATTTACTAGAGTCTGCAATCTGAACTGTCATGTGCATTCTTATAGACAATGTCAAATTTGTTCAGCTCCTACTACTCTGTCTCCCTTGACTAATAGAATTGAGCTTTTGCTTCACCAGGAAGCAATCTGCTTTTTACAAAAGGTGCTTATTTCTATCTGTGTCTCTCCCAGTTGAATCATAAACTCTTATTACAGCCTCCTCTACCTGACTATAACCTCCCTGAAGTCAGGACCTGTGCCTGATTTGGTCATTAATAAATTCCTGAGGCTTAGTTCACTACCAGGTATATGGCAAATATTCAACTTATTGTTTAAACAAGTAAATGAATCTTTTTTTGCAGCACTAATATCCTGACATGGGTTACTATGGAGGCATAATGTTTGCTGTAGTAATCATAGATTCCTCTATGATTCCTCTATGATTATTTATGTTCTTCTTAGAAAATTATTTAAGGTTTTTTGGGGTTTTTTTGGCCATGTAACATACATAGTACTCTTTTTATTTTTCTTTTAATAGCAGAGTAAAACATTCTTATTTCTTATATTTATGTATTTATTTTTGAATGACAATTGATTATAGTTTATTGTTATTTGTTTTTATTATTAAGGTAGAAATGTTTATTTCAACTTGCAATACTTTTATTGAGTGATGAGATAGTTATGGCTGTTCATATTTTGAGATGTATTCTTTTTTAGCCTTGTTTAACCAAATATCTCATCAAATGAATTATTATGTATAAAGTACTTAGATGGGACATGGCACATAGAATCTCTCAAAAATAGCAGGTATTTTAATATCCTAAGACTGTCTTCCAATAAATCAAAGTATGTCTATGGTATTCTAGGACTTATAGATACAGTAAAAGAGCTATAATCTCTTAGGATGTTTACCCTTTGGGCCCTGGAAATAAAATGGTTCTGTAGCAAACATTTAAAGATAACACTTGCTTCTTTAAATTATTTTGGACTTAATGGGGTTATCAGAAAATTTTCAGAATTGTGGTGCCATGTTGACAACCCGTATTCTGTTGGCAGATGAAATAGGGACATTCCTTCTCTTTATTGTGCATATGACAATGAAAATTGGGCTGCATGCCATTTAAATGTGTCATAGGATGCTAATCTCTCTTTGCTAGACAAGTCAGTAACCTAATTTTGATTTGTTTAATAACGGTTCCTCATTTTTTATATGATAACTCATTCCAAAAATAAAAGTAAATTAACCCTGAATTATAAACGAGCAAAAAGAAAAGTCTAAGGGTAAGATCATTGGGAAATGGGTGAGGTAAGGTAAATGTTTCTGTTAAGAGAAGTAATACTTCCCAAATTAATTATCCATATATAGAGTTGGTGCGTATTCCTACAGATTGTCATGTGGGCGTGTAAGTGCCCAATAAACAGCTTAATTCTATAGCTGTGCACACATATATACCATAGATATGTGCAACATGAGTGAGAAGAGGCAGGAAATTCATCTTTCATTTCTTTAGCTAAGTCTTAGATCTCAGTTCATAATTATGAATCTCTTAGCATTCTGAATGAGGAGACTTCACTGAAGTCAATAGGAGATAAATTACCACGCAGACCTTTGTTTATAAGTGTAATTCTGCTGGTTTTTGCAAGCTGCCAGTGAAATTACAGATGGAGTGCGCTGGAGTCTGCAAATATCAAAACTGCTGCAGCTGCAGAAACATTATTCCTGTATCCAATGTAATTAATGTGCCTCTCACATGCTCCAGCTGAGGATTTGCATGAACTGACAAGAGCACACACGGTAAATCTTAAGTGTCATCATCTAATTCACTACTGTGTTGGAAATCGAGCTCTGTAAGGTAAATTTTTGCATTTCTTAATGGCAAGAACTATTGTCAGAAAGAAAAAAATTCCACCACTTATATGAGATATTGGCAAAAGAAGTTGGAACTTTGTTTTTGTGAAGCCAAGATTAATAACCTAGAACTGTCTTTCTTCACATCACCTTTATATTCCTTCTCTTTTTGTTTTAAAGTGTTGGGTCTTGACATTTTTACTCCTCTTGTTTCTTTGTTGTTTTTCTTTTCTACTTTCTCATCTGACTAGAGGAACAAAAAAAAAATACTGGATATATCTTCTACTGTGTCCTCATGAGAAAATAAAAACATTTGGCATGAAAAAAAATGATTTAGATTGCCACATCTCTAAATTTAATATGAAGTATTGAACATAACTTTAAGCATGATGATAAGCAAACTTTGCAGCAACATTGGCATTTTTCAGATGAGTCTTTCATGGACTTCTATAGGATTGTGATTCAGGATTGGAGCATAAAGTCTTTAAAGTGTTAAAGTAATGAGGTTAATGTGTGTGTGTGTGTGTGTGTGTGTGTGTATGTGTGTGTGTGTGTGTGTGTCAGAGCTGGGAGCAGTAAGGACTGGAGTTATAAGCATCCCTCTCCTGTATACAGTGAACATTCCTGGAAAACACGATGCCAGGATTTTCTGGTCATTGACATTTGCCTACAGGCTACATCAGTGGTGACAGGTGTAATCTCAAAATTTACAAAGTAGAACATCAGATACAAAGTAAAAGATATGAATTGTTTTCAATCAAGGCCTAAGTCCTTGAGAGTTTTGAGTATGTGTGTGTTTTAACAAAATGCAAAGGTCATTTTTCCTTTGGACAAAAATAACTACCTGCCATTTCCTAGAGAAAAGGTGACATTTTTCTATGAAAAGGAGACATTTTGCCCAGAGGCAAGTGGAGGCAGTTTCTGGGATTGCCTGACAGTGAGTTTACATAAGAGCAGAACAAGATGCTGTGCCTCTGGCAGAAATGACATTTTCTTCCCTATTCAGAGTTACAAATTCTAAAAAATACAAAACTGATTTTTCATGGTGATTCTGCTGGTCTCTTATTGATGTGTGCCATGGCATTATTTATTAATGTTATGAATGCATGCCTTGCTGAGACAAGCGGAGGTTGTGCAAAGATGGCAGGCTAGGGCACTGCACCCTGAGTCAGAAGGCCAGGGCTGATTTCTATCACTGACTGATCTTGTTCTGTTTCACAATCCACCTGGCCCCTTTTGTGTAACATCAATATTCCCATCTATTAGTAGCTATTGAAAATAGATATATATCCACTTGCTCATTCATTTATTCCACAAACCTTATAAGTCATTTATTCCACAAACTTTTTCGTATAATTGGCTCAAGGGCCCACAAAACAAACCTCCCTCAGGGACATTAAGAAACCAAGGATTACTACTGTAATCGACCCTACACCTTCATAAGCAGAGCCTACAAAAACAGAAACTGAAAAGGGTAAGAGAGAATCTTCAGGGCAGTTTTTCCTATGTGGGATGTAGTGCTTGTGTTTGAGAGGAGATGCAACCACCTTCACGAGAAAGAAGAGACTTCCAGAAAATCACTCATTGAAGGTGGGGTTACCTACAAGAAGGGGAGTCAAGGGTTTGCTTTCCAAATTGGACACCTGCTCAGGCAATGGCCTTTCTTCCTTTGCCAATCAGAAAAGGAAAGAAGTGAACAGGACAGAGATGGCAAAATAGAAAGAAGACAGAGCAATGAAGCCACCACAGCTCAGTATTTGGTGTGACAAGGCTGTGTGAATTCTCTATGACTGAAGTGACCACAGGGAATGAGCCTGACTTGAGCCAGCTGTCTCCTATACTCCACTCAGGAGAACTGCCTGCTGGGCATGGAAAACCCGGCATCAACAGACTGGGCAGTGCTCCACTATGGCAGGAGCTGACAGAGGTGAATGAGGTCAAGCTTGAGGCAAATACTGCACTGGCTGAGGAGGAATGCACAGATTCAACCCACAGAAGAGCCAGCCAATGAACACCTGCCACATCCAAGCCAGTTACCATTCACCAGACAAGCAGTCACAACCAGTACAAAAAAGAATTCAATTGCAATTAGTTAAACTACAAAAAGGCATTTTCCTTTCTGCCCCTAACACTCTGGAAGAACCAGACCTTGAAGAGTAAAGGAGGAGAGAGGCAGTGACTCAGAGACAGACTGTACCTCCCCACCTCAACACTGTCAGGGTCCTAGTACGACACCTATGTGGGAAGAGGAAGGAAAAGTGGTTTAAGTCAAGTTTGAAGTTGAGGCTTTGATGAGACTGGACATATAGGAAAAGTGACTTAAAAGTTAATCCTCTTCCCAAGATATCATAAGAGATGGGAAAAAAGGAATGAACATGGTAATTGGAGGAAAAAACCACTTTATATTTTTATCCCTCCTCTCTCACCCATTCTGTCTTTCTGAAACAGACAGAAATCAAAGAATAAATGTGTGAGATCCAATCCATTTTCCTCAGTGAACAGGTTGTATGTGCACTGAATACCCACTGTGCATCAGACATCCTTTCAGGTCCTGGGAATTCATGGATGAGTAAGATAGTCTCTGCCATAAAGGAATATCCAGTCTGGCAAAGTGGCAGAGGCATATGAGCAATTTTAAATGGCACCTCGAGATAAATTCCAAAAGAGATGTGTGCAGACAGTTGAGAGAGAACAGAGAAATTAGTTTCCCATAAGAAGAGAGATGGTGGGGAGATGCCAGGGTAGATCACAGAGGAAGTGTAATTCGGAGACTGAAGGGAGATTATGAATGTAATAGACATTCCAGGTTCAGAGAATGTTGTGTGCAAAAGTGCAGACATTCATTCATTCAACAGGTATATTTGGAGCATTTGTTATGATCCAGGAGCTGTGTCAGGATCTCACCTTCTAAAATGAAAACAGGCCAGGTGTGATGGCACAACCTGTAATCCCAGCACTTTGGGAGGCCAAGGCAAGAGGATTGCCTGAGCCCGGGGGTTCAAGAGCAATCTGGGCAACTTGGTGAGACCTCGTCTCTACAATAAATCACAAAAATTAGCTAGGCGTGGTGACATGAATCTGTAGTTACAACTACTTGGAAGACTGAGGTGGAAGGATCGCCTGAGCCCAGCAGGTCGAGGCTGTGGTGGCTGTGAGCACGCCACTATACTCCAGCCTGGGCAACAGAGTGAGACTCCAACTCAAAAAAATAAAAATATAATAAAATGAAAACAGTGTGGTCCTGTGAGTCTCCAGATCTGGGGCCATGGAAAACCATAGGCTTGTCTATTATGCCTGAAGCCTAGTAGGCAACAGAGAAGGAAGATGGAAACAGAAACCAAGGTGAAAGATTTCCAAGGCCTTGATCTGGAGAGAACTAGAGAGTGTGCTTGAGAGGCATGGAAGCATTATAAAAGTAGAGGAGCAACATGATCAAACATGCAATGGGCAAAAGATAATTCTGAATTTAGTATAAAAATGGAGAGAGAGGCTGGATGTGGTGGCTCACACCTGTAAACCTAGCACTTTTAGAGGCTGAGGTGGGAGAACTGATTGAGCCCAGAAGTTCAAGACCAGCCTTGGCAACATAGTGAGACCTCATCTTTACGGATAATCAAAAAAATTAGCCAGGTGTGGTGGTGCATACCTGTAGTTCCAGGTACTTGGGAGGCTAAGATGAAACAATCACCTGAGCCCAGGAGGTCAAGTCTGTGGTGAGCCATGATGGTGCCACTGCTCTCCAACCTGGAGAACAAAGTGAGACCTTGCCCCAAAAAACAAACAAACAAGCAAACAAAAAACCAAAAATGAAGAGGAACAGAATTCACAAAAGAAGTTAAGAATGTGTAGAATCAACTCCATTTTTCTCTCCAGACCCACCCATTCTAGTTCTCTTTGCAATGAGCTCTCTTGTCCTACAGCTTCCACTTGGGAAGAAGCTGCAGGTGATCACAGAGCAGTGCAAGAGTGAGGTCCCATTCTTAGTGCCTTGGTTCCTTTGCTGCCAAGTTGGTAGCTCCTCGGCCTCCAACTGTTGGAAGCCTCAGAAATGAAAGGACAAATATCTGGAATCAGGTGGAATCGGTGTTTCTGCTTGCCTGCGTAGATGAAAGGGGTGAAGAAAAAGTCAAGTATGTTTGCTTGTTTGAGTTTCAACCACTTTGGGACCCTTGTTTAGTTTCAAGCATGTGACAGATGAAGATCGCTAAGAAGTACTCCCAAGAGGGGTGATGTTTTCTCAAGTCAACATAGGGTGTTGAAACATCTTTGAAGATTTTATGCCAATCCAAACCTATTATATCATTTTTATTTGAAGGGAAAAAAGTGTGAATGTCCTTTGCTCACATTGCCAAGATGCTGAAGTAAGAAATGAGGTCCTCAATTTTATGAGAAAAAATAATTACACAATGAGGTTTCTTATAGTTTAATACTGTAAATGTGTTTATGTCTAAAACCCAAGCATGTATTTGATATTCTTTCCCAGTAGACCTCTGGGGTTAGAAAATAGGATAAAGAAGACAATGAATACATAATTATTTTGAAAATTGCAAAATATTCTTTAAATGTAAATTTGTGTTTTGGTGATTTTACATTCTTAAATATCTTAATATTTCACTTTCTTCATTTAACTTACAATGCTGATGTGCATTCTTGTCTTTTCCCTTCTGGGTGTTGTCAATTTGTCTAATTAGATTACAGACTCATTAGGTGGAGGCCATTGGCTAATTCTGTGTTTAGTACAGAAACAGTACACTGTCAGTATTTAATCATCCATATTCTCCTGTTCTTGCTCAGTGGGGTATAACAATACATCTTCTGAAAGCTCAGTAGAGTAAAAATTCCCCTGCAGAGGGTGAGAAAAAGAACAAATGAATTTTCATTCAACACTCAAGAAATTCTTTTTATGAGCATATATAATAGCTAAGCCACTAACCTATAGAATGGAGTAAATATAAAAGAAAAAAATGCAGCACTGTTCAATTCCAAAAGAGCTGACAGTTTGGGGGAAAAAAAGATGTGTTATGCCGTTTGGGAAATAAGTAAAGCAAATAATTCATATGTGGAACTTTTATGAGTATCTCAAAACTGTTTAAAGAGCGCTAACTCAGTATTCTTTAGAGAATCATGGGTGAGGGAAGCAAGAGTAGGGAAAGTATTAATTTACCTAGTTTATAAGGAAAGAGAAAAAAATACTTAGCAAAGCTCCAGGACTCAAAGTTAGAGAAAAAAATACTTAGCAAAGCTCCAGGACTCAAAGTTTATCAGTTCTGGGGCCAGAATCCCTGATTGCTCATCTACTGCCCCATATAATTTATAAAATTTATAGGGATTTATTAGTATCTATTCATTCTGGGTTATAATTTTAAGTTTTGCTCAAATTCTTTTTTGTGTGTGTTGCATTTTCTTTATTTTTTTTTAATTTTGTTTAAGAATGTTTCCAACCAAGCTGGGCACATTGACTGTGCCTTTGTTTTGTTTTGATTTGTTTTGTTTTGTTGTTTTGCAACCAAGTGTACTATAGCTTCTTCAGGAGCTTGTCTTAGTTTAATTAACAGTATCTGCTGAAATGGAAGCAGACAAGACAAAATTATTCACTTAATGATTGGTAGATTCTGCAGTAGTACATTGATAGGTTAATTGTGGAAGATTATTTTAACAGCTATGTAATATATAAACAAAGGCTTACAAAGTTATTTTTCTTGACAACTAAGTAAAGCATCTTTTTGGAAAGTATCATGAACACCACTTGGCGTTCATGTAGAAATCAACTTAAAGATCTCAGGATGTTTGTTTGCAGAGCTTTTATGATTCCTTCAGCATATAGGAGAAGAAAGGGCAGGGATTTGTTGTATCTATATAAACACTAAAATGCAATGTAAATGATACATTCTTGCTTTTATACATCCCATTTCATTACTGGGCTAAAATTGCATAAAAGAGAAAGGAATGCATAGGGGTTTTTTTATTACTTGCCATGCATCTTGAAAAATGTGAGATGTGACATCTTTGCATCTGAAAATACTTTGGTCCAAAGTAATAACTGTAGAGGATAAAGGAACATTTTGTAAAAGAGATAGCAAAAGATTGTAGCTAATTCTGTGTCACTCATAACATACAGCTAAGACACTTTCCAGTGGACATCTTGGGACATATTTGTGAAAGTGCCCAAACCCAAGACTCCTGATTGATTTAGGAAATAGCAAATCTCTTGTCATGGAAAAGTTTAAAGAAATAATACATTTTTGGAGTGAGCCAGGAAAGTATAGGAAATCATTGAAGCAACATAAAATCAATATTTTGGAGTGAGAAAGAAGGAGAGAAAGAAGAGATAGGGAAAGAAAGATTACCATAACTTCTGTCAATAAATGAATATGTTTAAACACCTGCAAACTAGCTCTAAAGATAGAAACTTGCTACCTGTAAAATAAAAATGAATAACGACAAATGAAGTTGAAACAGAACACAGAAGAAGCTCTAATTTTGAAGACAATTTTTTAGCCTCTTACTATACAGTTAATACTTATTTGAACAGTTTGCAATTCTGAATATAATAGAGTCTGAGCTAATTGGCTGAGAATGATAATATCCTTTAAAATGAGTTTCTGGCATAATGTCCAGTCTTCTCTAAGCCTGTAATTACTGTATTGATGTATGTATGTGAGCAAGGAGCTATGTGATTTAGTTGAGCTCAACGCACTAGTAATAATACCCCTGATCAATGTTTGAAACCCTCCCAGGAAGAACCCAGTATGAATAGTATTACTAAATTCTATAGGCAGCAGTACTTGTAAGAAATAAAAGGAATTACAGAATATAGGAGCTCTATCATCAACTCTTATTTCTGGGAAAATGGTAAAATGTGCAACCCTGCCAAGTATGTGCCAGTTGGCTTGATTCATTTCGAACATGAGTTAACCCTGTAGCCCACGGATGTCCTGAGCCCAAGTGATGTCTCTCGCTTAAAACCAGGTCACATTACTTACTGACTTCACAAAATTGCACAAATTCAAGATGCAAAGCACTTAATTCCAGGGGGAATTAACATGAGGTTGTTACCAGTGCACCTGGATACTTGGGAAAGTGACTTCTTACTTATGGGCCTATTGCCTAATATGATAGTAGATTCAATTATGTCTCAGGTCCTCTCCAGCTCTCAAATCATGCAAATGACCAGTTGTGAACCACAAAATAACAAATGTTCATCTGACCAGTACAGTGGCCTTTCTATAGCTTGTTCAAATCAGCAAACTGGATAAGGTCCATCCATGATAAAGGGGGTATGCCCAATTAACTCTGGAGATCAGTGTCCTATCATCTAATCATTACAACCACCATCAGTTGAATCCAGTCTAATAGAGTCAAAATGCCAAGTGCCAACAAAGTCATGGTCAACTAATTTTATGATTCCTAATGAATATATACATACAAGAAACAACACAGCCAAAGAACAGCAACATAAAATGTTTAATTATTCTCGAGTGTGAGTTGGGTGTACCACACAATTATTGTAATTAAACAAAAAATGACGGTTGAAGTTACCAAGCAAAAAGCAATAGACTAAAAATGTGTCAGCTCAGAGGTTAGGAGGCCATGTGTGGACATGCCCCCTGGTTAGCACTGCTAAACTGCTACTCAGAGAGCCAATACTAAACTTTCAAAGTTATGGATCATTGCTCCTTGGGGCTGGCCGTGGGCAGTTTGTATTATAATTCAAACCCCATCTTTACACTTTGCCTTCTTTTTCTGTGCCCTCTTCCTTTCGTGATAGCATAATTCCTTAGCAGATTCTCTGTCTTACAAACTTCCTTTTTAGTCCCATAATATGACTTCTTTTCTTTTAACCTCATTTAGAGAGCTATAAGGCATCATTTTTATATCCATGGAAGTCATGAAAAAGCAATAAAGAGGCATTAGTAAATCTTTAATCGACATTGTGTCCTATTAGTATATCATTATAAAATACATGCCATCAAAGAAAATGTCCATAGCATTAATATTCATTCTGAGAATATAGTATATGGCTCCTAAGCCACCCAGCCCTTCTTCTGGGATAATTCCATGTAATGCAGTGTGAGTCCATTACAGTATTTGAAGATTGGGCACTTATAAAATATATTTATCATTGCACCAAAGAACCAAGCCTTTGGTTGCATGATAAATAGTACCGAAACATTACGGTTGATTAATCTTTCTAATACACATGGAGAATGAGAGATCTTTCAAAATGAACAGCATCTTAGTATGGGCTAACTTAGTATAGGCCAATTCATAAATTCATTTTAACTCATGTCTCCAGAGCACCCCTAACTTTAACTCAGGTCTCCCAGTCTCATAACTTCCTTCCTACAATTCATTTCAGATCATAAATGCAATAAGTTTTAAGTCACTTTTTAAAAGACATTGTAGTATCAGGGGAACTTATAATATATATAATAGCAAATAAGCATATTTTTTTCTCTGAAAAGAAGTATTGCTTAGCAGATATAACTTTAAATGCAGAAAAGTAAACAAAGAAAATGTCCTAGCAACCATTGTGCATAATAATACACAGACATAGATACTTTCCCTTTTACAGATTCTTCTCCAGTTTTTTTACACCAATAACAACGTTCCTATTTCTACATATCAAAAATATTGTATGTTTTATTATTTGTAACTGTTTATATATACATACTTAGATTTTAATATTTTGTGTTGGTATCATTGTTTCTATTCTTTATTGTTCAAGTTGGAATTCATTATTGTTCATGTTGATATTTTGAATTGATGTTTTAAATTGACAATCACACTAAAAGAACTTGAATTTTTTATATTGTTAAGCTTTGTTTCAATTTCCCTGTTTTATAATCAACCCTTCATTGGCCAAAATATACCCAATGTCATTTGTCTTTCATGATTGAATACTTTTTATACTTTTTATAGTAGCTAAAATTTGCAATTCACCTATACTCATTGCAGAATTGAATATTTCTACTACATTTCAATCTTAAAATGCCTAAATTTCATTATTGAGCTTAATTTTTCATATCCAAATAAAATGCTCCTTTTTTTTTTTTTTTTTGAGTTGGAGTCTCACTCTGTCGCCCAGACTGGGGTGCAGTGGCCGCTCCCGGCCACCGCAGCCTCGACCTGCTGGGCTCCGGCGATCCTTCCACCTCAGCCTTCCAAGTAGCTGGAACTACAGGCGCGCACTACCAC
>CAUYQG010091012.1:0-24150 GCA_963574415.1 Tarsius wallacei | reverse complement strand
CTTCTAGACCGCTAGATGGTGGTAACTTTTAAAGCATATGTACGTGAAGGAATTTTCTTTGTCTTGCCCCTTTGCGAATGGTATAAAAGCTCTGTGTTAACTAACATTAAATTGGCATTCTGTCCAGAAGCAGGTGTCCATCAATATTATTTCATTGTAAGTTCCTTCATTCGCCTATCGTCTCTCCTTCAGGAAACCCCAGACACGGCAGGAGCAGGACCCCCACACTAATCTCATATTTTCTTAAGTTTTCTAGAAACAGATGTTTTTAAACAAACTGTAAGGAAAAGCTACTGTTGATGGGGAGGTTGGAATTTGCTCACTCACCGATATTTTGGCATTATCAACTTTTCTAAGTGTGCTTGTGAGTGACTATTATACATATGGCCCAGTTCCAGAAAATACCTGACATATACTTTTTTTTTCTTAATTATAACTGAAAATAAGTTGTTTGGGACTCCTTGGGGTCATTAATTACCTCTGTCACTGCAGTGATCTGTTTATGCTATTGGAGTGTTTTGTCTGTTCTTTAAATGTTTGAAATCGTTTTATCTTTTGTCTTTGGACAAGCTAAGCATTGCTGCACAGCTGCTAAACACACCAGCTTCAGAAACAAATTGGGTTGTGAGATTAAACACCAGGAGACAGTTTGGGTTTTTCAAATTTGCATGGCTAATGTAAACAGCCCCAAGATCTCATCAGTGAAAGTTGGAAGGGACTTGGTGGGTGGGCTTTCTTTGTCCTGCTGGGAAAAGCAATGGTTAGCCCTTGAGGAAATAAAACAAAACAAAAAGTTGAATCATAAAAACATAGCATGAACAAAAAGGCATATTTAAGACTTAGTTTATTCTTTGATGCATGACTATTGAAATAGTATAAGATTTACTTGTATGCTAATCACCTTACTATTTTAAGTCACGAGCTTTGTGATTATAAATATGCATTTGTGAATTTCCAAAATGAATACATATTATGTTCTTACCTAAGTTAGTGGCCATAGTTACTTTTAATTTATATCACTTATAAAAGCTTTTTATCCTTTTCAAAAAATATGCTTTTATGGTAGAAACAAGAACAACCTAACTTTCTATTCCTTAACATCAAAATAATCACTGAATTCTTGCTATCTTCTTCTTCTTCTTTTTTTTTTTTTGATTAGAAGATATAGTTTATTTAGAAAGTAAATTAGAGAGAGAGAGAAAGGGGAGATTCACCTCCCCAAGTTAAGAGAGGGGACCAAAGCAGGAAGCATGGCAACAGCCGTAGCTCAAAGATCACATGGCCACACGATAGCTTAGCAAGACAATGGCCATGGCAAAATGGCTATCTTCTTTTATAATATAGCTTACATCTACTACTTTTACATTTCTGCATTTACCACCTGGAGCTTAATATGTATGATCTTGCATTTCTGCTTTTGCAATAACTGTAAAAATGACCTGGTTGCCTCTAGTTCACCCTGTTCTAATTCTTTCTGCAGGCTTAAACAATATGAATCTCCCTAATTAATAAAGGTTGAGGCTTTGAGGAATTCTAGAGGGTCATGCCCCTCTACCCAAGATAGTTTGCCTGTTCATGATTTTCGATTAGATGATTAAATGTTACTACTCCAATTAAAATAATATTGAGTAACATCTAAAATGGTATTCATTGTTCTCACATTCTCATTTCAATCTAATGGGAAGACTCTCAGAGGTATTGCAAACCAATGCCCTCTTTTGAATAGGAGCAAAAAGAAGTCCAGGAATATTAAGTCTATTCATAGGTTGATTTATCAATATTGCACAATATGCCAGCTACTGTACAATGCCCTGTTAAGACAGATTACAATATGTTATAATAATAACTTCGTGCTGAGTCATTAATAATGTAGGGAAAGTATTGTAAAAACATAGACTGGGCTAAAGGTTCTCCTGGTGTGGTTCTCTGAACAGAAGCAGTATCAGCAAGGGCCTTCTCAGAAATCCACATTCTGAGCCCTCTCCTGAGAACTACTAAATCAGAAACTCTTAAAGGGAAAGAGGCTAACAATCTGTTTGTATATTTGTTTATAAGCCTCATAATTGAATCTGATGCACACTAAATTTGAGTAATTCATGGCAAGATGGCACCATATAAATGTGTATTAGTTCATTTGCTGACATAAATGTCATGATTCATAGAAACAACTTGGAGCCAGAAAGGAGATTTTAAAAAGTGACATGATCTCAGACCCAGTCTGAAATTTTTATCCCCCAATGATAAGGTCAAATTCTAATAATTCTTTCTATAATTTTCTCTACCCAGATGTTTTAAAGCTTCAGTGCCTATGTGCTAAATTCAAGCAAAACAAAAAGGAAAGAGGATGGTATTTTAACTTCCCATATTACTGCTACCAGGCATTTTCAATTATTACATAATGGAAAAATTTGTTTCAGCGATACCTTCCCATCATCTCTCTCTGCCTTATTCATTGGATCATTTTAAAAGAAATCATTGGAAGATTTAAAGGGTATACCTTTTAAGATTGATAGCGATGTGATTCAAAACATGCTACCTTAAACTATGGCACATCGGCATTTGAAAAAATAGCAGAAACAAGAGTGTCTCTCTGACCTTCTCCCACCCTTCTTCCATGAAGCAGACCATAAAAGAATTCTCTGATCTTCCCTTGAAGCAGGTCACAAGGCTATTATTTGAGGGATATTCTCTTTATCCTCCCAAAAGGTAATATCTTTATCTCTGAAGACAGAGGAACACAGAAGAACCTGAACAAACAGGCCTTGCTAAATTCCCCCTCCCACTTTATTACTATTACTTTTTGCACTTTTTGACCAATTATACTTTTCTGCAGCTATCTACTTCTTCATCAGACCTAAGCATTAAAGTACGCAGGTTTCCACATTTCCGGTGGCCTTCATTTCTAAAGGTTCCTGTGTCATGTAAAAGTTGTATTAAATATGTGTATGCTTTTTATTAATCTTTTATTATAGGTACCTCAGTCATGAACCCAGAAATGGCTGAAGAAAGATTTTCTTCTCTATGATAACTAGAAAAACAACTATGTAAAGTATTTAAGTTTCTGACATCAATAAACATTTTTCTCCTACATTGGAAAAGTAATATTTGGACTCTGTTCTGGTCTTATCGATATTTCTTTTTTCTTATTTTTTCACCCTACTGATCTATTTTTGTGTTTCTCAGTGAGTCTACATCCCAAAAAAGGGAATAACTTTATCTCTGAAGACACAGGAACACAGAAAACTTGAACAAGCAGGTATTTCTAAATTCCCCCCACTTTATTACTATTACTTTTTACACTTTTTGACCAATTATACTTTTCATCAGTTATCTACTTCTTCTTAAACCTAAGCATTAAAGTACACAGGTTTCTCTGTTTCCTGGGATCTTCATTTCTGAAGGCTCCTGTGTCATGTAAAAGTTGTATTAAATATATTTGTATACTTTTCTTTTATTAATCTTTTATTATAGGTACCTCAACCATGAATCCAGAAATGGCTAAAGAAAGAAATATTTTCTTCTCTATGATAGCTAGAAAAACAACTATGCAAAGTATTTGTGTTTCTAATATTAATAAACATTTTTCTCCTACAATGGAAAATCAATATTTGGACTCTGTTCTGGTCTTATCCATATTTCTTTTTTCTTATTTTTTTGCCCTGCTGATCTAATTTTATGTTTCTCAGTGAGTCGACATCTCAAACATTCAAAACTGGGATGATTGTGTTCTGGCTTCTTCTTTGTTCTAACCAGCATCATTTTATGTGGGTTGCAAATATTGATTATATTGCTATGGACACTTTTATTTTTATTTGAAGGCATTCATCACAATCTTTGTAACTATGTCCTTATATTTATCATTTTCATCATAGTTGTATAACATTCATTATGAGGCAGGTATTAACTCACTTATTCCTCACAATAAGTCTTTTAGATTAGTTGTTATTATTTATTTTATTTATAAAGTATTATTATTGTTGTTACAGAAAAATCTGCTGAAGCATAATGAAGTTATGTAATTTACCCATGATCACATAGTAGCAGAATTGGACAATATCACATTTTAAAAATCTTCATTCTAGCCAGGCTCGGTGGCTCAGTCTGTAATCCCGCGCCTTGGGAGTCTGAGGTGAGTGAATTGCCTGAGCCCGCGGGTTCAAGATCTGCCTGGGCAACTTGGTGAGACCTCATCTCTACAATAAATCAAAAAATTAGCCGGGTGTGGTAGCGCGTGCCTGTAGTTCCAGTTACTTGAAAGGCTGAGGCAGAAGGATCGCTGGAGCCCAGCAGTTTGAGGCTGCGGTGGCTGGGAGCGGCCACTGCACTCCAGTCTGGGTGACAGAGTGAGACTCCAACTCAAAAATAAATAAATAAATAAATAAATATAAAAATAAATCTTCATTCTGGCAGCAACAGCTCAAAATCGGTACTGTTAGCCATAATATCTCTGTTAGCAAATGAACTCCAACAACATTTATATACAGTCATACCTCAAAGATATTGGGCATTCAGTTTCAGACCACTGCAATAAAGAGAATATCTCAATAAAATGAGGCACATGAATTTTTTTGGCTTTCCAGTGTATATAAAAGTTGTATCTATACTACATTGCAGTCTATTGTGTATAATAACATTATGTGTAAAAAATGCAAATACCTTCATTTAAAGGTATATATTTTTAAAATGTTAATGATCAACTGAGCCTTCAAAAAGTCATAATAATTTAACTGGGAAGACTTAGCCTTGATGTTGATGGCTACTGACAGATCATCATGGTGGGTGTTGGAGTTTAAAATGACTGTGGTAATTTCTCAAAATGAGACAACAATGCAGTTGCCACATCAATTGACTCTTCCTGTCTTGAAACATGTCTGTGTAGCATAGAGTGTTGTTAGATAGTATTTTACCCACAGTAGGACTTTCAAAAGTGGAGTCAATCTTTTCAAACCCACTTGGGGCTTTATCAATCAAT
This sequence comes from Tarsius wallacei, assembly GCA_963574415.1. Taxonomy (NCBI): domain Eukaryota; kingdom Metazoa; phylum Chordata; class Mammalia; order Primates; family Tarsiidae; genus Tarsius; species Tarsius wallacei. The sequence goes on along the minus strand of CAUYQG010091012.1, from coordinate 19,178 downwards.
GTTTTAGTCTGCTTGACTTGCTGAAAATTAATACCTGAGACTGAGTAATCTACAATGAAATGAGGATTATTTATCTTATGGCTCTTCAGAGTATATAAGAAACATGGTGCCTGCCCCTACTTCTGGTGAGGGCTTCAGGAAGCTTAAACCATGAAGGAATTTGAAGGAAGAGCAAGCATGTCACATGGCAAGAGAGGGAACAAGAGAGAGAAAGGGATACTATGATCTTTTAAGTAGTCAGCTCTCCCAGGTGAAATAATAGAGTGAGAACTCACTCATTGCTGAGGGGAGGCATCAGGCTGTTCATGAGAGATCTTCCCCTAGGAGCCAAGCATCTTCTATTAGGCCCCATCTCCAGCATTGAGGATCACATTTTAACATGAGATTTGGATGGGACAAACATCACAATTATATCAACTAACTTTATGCAATATTTTAAATAGTTTATTTTCATTTTGACAGTGTTTATATCATTTTCCTGGGAGTAAATTTCATCTCAAGGAACCACTTTCTTGTATTATTCATAATAAGCAACTTTTCATCCATTAAAGTTACATCATGAAATTTCAGCAGTGCAGTCACATCTTCAGACTCCATTTCTAATTCTAGTTATCTTGCTACTTTTACCATATCTACAGTATCTTCCTCCTCTTAAGTCTTGAAACCCTCAAAGTCATACATGAGGATTGGAAGCTTTTCCAAACTTCTGTTAATGTTGATTTTAACCCTCCCTCATGAATCACCATGTTCTTAGGGGCATTCAAGAATGAGAAACTCTTTCTAGAAGGTTTTTGATTTATTTTTCCTGGGTTCATCAGAGGAATCACTATCTATGGCAGCTATAACATTGTGAAATGTATTTCTTTCTTTCTTTTTTTTTTGAGTTGGAGTCTCACTCCATTGCCCAGACTGGAGTGCACTGGCACGCTCTAGGCCACCTGCTGGGCTCCGGTGATCCTTCTGCCTCAGTGTTCCAAGTAGCTGGAACTACAGGCGTGCGCTACCATGCCTGGCTAATTTTTTATTTATTGTCAAGTTGCCCAGGTGGGTCTCGAACCCGCGGGCTCAGGCAATCCACTCACCTCAGCCTCCCAAGGCGTGGGATAACAGGCTGAGCCACCGAGCCCAGCTATTTTATTATTACTATTATTATTATTATTATTATTATTATTATTATTATTTTGAGTCGGAGTCTCACTCTGTCGCCCAGGCTGGAGTGTAGTGGCACGCTCCCAGCCACTGTAGCCTCTACTTGCTGGGTTCAGGTGATCCTTCTGCGTCAACCTTCCAAGAAGGTTGATGCATGCACCACCACCCCTGGCTAATTTTAAAACAGTTTAAAGTGCAGTTTTAAAACACCACTTTTATCTCCAAGTTCTTGTTTTGAATTTTCACATTTCTATTTTAAAAATTTTATGCATCTCCAAAGCCCTGCATGTATTTAATATATCACAGATTTTGTGTGAATTCAGCATTGGAATGTATTCCAGTAGATTATCCACTACTATCATAGAGTTCAGCATTTACTGCAGATATTATATATTGAGCTTTCTTATCCATTACAATTTGTATTCCTTTAAGTGAATAATCTTCCTGTAACTTACCTTGTTTATTATACCTAGTTTTTTCAGAAGTTGTGCAGTGTTTTGTTTTGTTAAAAATTCTTGGATGTTTGAGCTGGGCACAGTGGCTCACACCTGTAATCCCAGTACTTTGGGAAGCTAAGATTAGATGATTGCCTGAGCCCATGGGTTCGAGACCAGCCTGGGCAACTTGGTGAGACCTCATCACTACAATAAATCAAAAAGTTAGCTGGGCATGGTGGCTTGGACCTGTGGTTCCAGCTACTTGGAAGGCTGAGGCAGAAAGATGGCCTGAGCCCAGCAGGGCAAGGCTACAGTGGCTTGAGCATGCCACTTCACTCTAGCCTGGGTAACAGTGAGACTCCGACTCACTAGATAGATAGATAGATAGATAGATAGATAGATAGATAGATGATAGATAGATAGATAGATAGATAGCAGGGCAAGGCTACAGTGGCTGTGAGCATGCTACTTCACTCTAGCCTGGGTGACAGTGAGACTCCGACTCATTAGATAGATACATACATACATACATACTTAACATTTAAGAAATACTTATTGCAGGGTACAAGTCTATTTTCTGAAAATTTTATGTCACAAATAAAAGTTAATTATTTTAAGTTCACAGACAGTGCTCAAATACATTTAATCATAGTAGTTATTAAAGTGATAGGAAATTAAATTTAGAAACTTGGCTAAGAAATGAATGATTGGGCTGGGCGCAATGGCTCACACCTATAATCCCAGCACTTTGGGAGGCCAAGGTGAGAGGATTTCTTGAACCCACGAGTTTGAGACCAGCATGTGCAACTTGGCAAGACCTCATCTCCACAATATAAGTAAAAAAATTAGCTGGGTGTGGTAGCACATGCCTGTAGTTCAGGCTACTTGGAAGGCTGAGGTGGAAGGATCATCTGAGCCCAGCAGGTCAAGGCTGCAGTGGCCATGAATGTGCCACTGCCCTCCAGCCTAGGCAACAGAGTGAGACTCCAACTCAAAAAAAAAAAAAAGAAAAGAAATGATTGTATTTATTACAACTAGGCTATAGCAAAATGACTTATTAAAATATTTTTTCTGATTTCAGAAGTAAGTTGAGGTTTTTCTTTCTAATCATATGAGTAGTACACAACCCACGTAAAAGCCGGTCGCTACCTAAAAGTACTCCCACGTCAGAATGGAGCCATGCAGCCATAGAGTCTCTGGAGTCCTCTGTAGATTTGTGATGAAAGCATGTGTGCACATTTGTATTATTGTTTCCTTTGTTCTCTCTCCTTTCGGAACCAGATGAGGTTATAGCACACACACACACAGATAAGAAGAATCCTTTCTTTAAAAAAAAAAGAAGCTGGCCGGGCATGGAGGCTCACACTTGCTATCCTAGCACTTGGGGAGTCCAAGGCAGGTGAATTTGCTTGAGCCCGGGAATTCAATACCATCCTAGGCAACACAGGAAGTTTCTCTCTCTCTCTCTCTTTCTCTTTCTCTCTCTCTCTCTCTCTCTCTCTTTTTTAAAGGTAATCATTTGCCTATTATAATTGTCTTATAGTTCTTTCTAGATCACAGAAATCTACCTTAATCTTTTTTATGGCTGCAATGTATTTCACCATAAGGGTATACTAAATTAGGGTTTTATAGTTCAATTAACTTTTTTCTTTTAAAAAAATGACCTAATTATATCTGAGGATGGGCATGTTGGAGTAAGTTTTCTTAGCCTCTGGAAATTTAAATTAACAACCTATTCAGAAAGAAAGTAAATTTTTACATTGGGCCTTTCTGTGGTAATAAGTTTATTAAAGCAAAATAATCTTTTATTGGGATTATTCGAGCTCAATAAGAGACGAGGGGTAGAAGTTAAGAAGATGCATTTTGAAGTATTACAAAGTATGGGGTTTGATGAGAGAGACCTGGTTTCCTGTCTAAACTTTGTTATTCACCAGCTGTGGTAACTCTGGGTATATGTGTCTCTCTAAGTTTTTTCCTTATGTATTATGTATTTAGAAAGCCACTGGCTTTCTTACTCTAATAAATCTGTAGGTACCTTGCTAATGAGTGCAGAAGCCAATGTATGACTTCGGAAACTTACAAATGGTTCTCTGCATGATGACCAACACAGGTAGATCAGTGCAGTTCACTGACTTATCACCTGGAAACAGCTGAGACAGTAAAAAATGTAACCATAAATAGAGCCAGGGGAGATAGGCCCTGAAAGGGTGGTGGTGACTAGTGTTATTCTTGCTTTCTTCTGGAATTTTTTTTTTTTTTTTGAGTTGGAGTCTTACTCCATCATCCAGGCTGGAGTGCAGTGGCATGCTCACAGGCACCCCAGCGTTGATCTGCTGGGCTCAGGTGATCCTTCTGCCTCAGCCTTCCAAGTAGCTGGAACTATAGGCACACACTACCACACCTGGCTAATTTTTTGATTTATTGTAGAGATGAGGTCTCTCCAAGTTGCCCAGGCTGTTCTTGACCTTCAGGGATTTTTAAAAATCCAAGGTGATCTTCAAAACAGGTTGCAAATAGCAAACAAATCGAACTTGAGTGGAGATGGTGCTCAGAGTGAACAGTAGATTGCCTTATTATTCAACTTTGAGTTGATAGCTTAAGACAATAGACCTGTGTGGGTTGGAGACAACCTTGACAACTCATTTTAATGCAGAATGACTTCAAGAACAATCAATTGAGAGTTGATGGAGTCTACAGGAAATCGTGACCTTTGAGTGTAGGAATAGATGAAATGCTGTTGAGCAACCCCTGTCATGGTGCCGAGACCCCAGGACCCGTGGAAGCCCTCCCTTCTTGGCAGGGAGAAAGATGGAAGATGCAGATTCTAGCCTTGTACCTTTTGTTTTTTTGTCTCCTGACTTTTCAACCAGACATAGATTAAGGACATAAAATTGAGCTTGGTGGCTAGCTCCTTTAGAATTAAAATGAGGCTGGGCATGGTGGCTCATGCCTATAATCCCAGCACTTTGGTTTGCTGAGGTGAGAGGATTAATTACCTGAGCCCATGAGTTCGAGACCAGCCTGGGCAACTTGACGAAACCTCATCTCTACAATAAATCAAAAAATTAGCCAGGCATAGTGGTGTGTACCTTGTATTTCCAGCTACTAGGAAGACTGAGGCAGAAGGATCGTGTGAGCCCAGCAGGTTGAGGCTGCAGTGGCTGTGAGCGTGCCATTGCACTCCACCCTGGGTGACAGAGTGAGACTCTGACTCAAAAAAAAAAAAGAATTAAAATGAAATTAAAAATTTAGAGATTTTTGAAAACAAGAACAGAGAGAGAAATACAGCACCTTAGCAAGGAAGGAAAAGTGCACCTATGGGTTTTTTATTCATTTTAATAAGTAGGTGGAAGACTGAGGCAGAAGGATCGCCTGAACCCAGCAGGTCGACACTGTGGTGGCCGTGAGTGTGCTGCTGCACTCCAACCTGGGCAACAGAGTGAGACTCCAACCCCCTCCCCCCCAAAAAAAGAAATAGGAAATAGATACTAACTTCAGCTTTTTTTTCCTCCACTTTTTTTTTTTAAAACTCAGGCGAGTTATGCATATCTGAAAATGAAAGAAGGCTTGTTTCTAAAGAGGCTTGGAGCAAGCTGCAACAGTACTTTCCAAAGGCTCCTGAGTTTCCAAGTTACAAAGAGTGCTGTTCACAGTGCAAGGTACCGAACCCTCCTGACATCTGGGAAATAGCATGCCACCTCCCTGGTTGACTTCCCAGGGGAATTAACACTGCACTGATGATGGGGGTGTCGGGAGGAGGCAAGTCATGTGCTGTCAGCAGGAGACAGTTACTGCTTCATTCTCTTTCAGATTTTAGAAAGAGAAGGGGAAGAAAATGAAGCCTTACATAAGATGATTGCAAACGAGCAAAAGACTTCTCTTCCGAATTTGTTCCAGGATAAAAACAGACCATGTCTCAGTAACTGGCCAGAGGTATAATGATTCCCACAAAGGAAAGAATTCATCTAAGGCCCTTGCCAGATTCCCGATGAGCTATTTCAGAACAGCCCAGAACTTCTCATATTCTCATTTGTTTAGTTATCTAATCAGGGGGATTTACTCCAGCCTGCTATTTCTTGGTAGATGACTATATTTTCATTTTATTTATAAAACTTGAATAAGGAAAACCACAGTATATTTATCATAAAGAATCTGTGTTAAGAAGGCGGTGAAGGTGACGTTACTTTGTTGTGATTTTTATATTCTAGGATACGGATGTCCTATACATCGTGTCACAGTTCTTTGTAGAAGAGTGGCGGAAATTTGTGAGGTAGAAACCAAAAATGTTCTGTTTCCTTTTTGGTGGGTGGGGGAGTTGACTCTAGTATTTTTTTAAGAATTTATGGATTCTGCTTGTGGTGTCCTTCATGGTTACTTTGACTAGTGCACACTGGAAATTTTCTTTTTGTTCAGACGAATGAATAATCCTAAGGAACACATTTAATTACTATCCTTTTAAGATAGCTCTAATTTTAAAATGTCTTGAAAATCTTCTCTTCCATCTTGCAATACTGAGGCCTAGTTCCCCTCCTGTCTCCCTGAGTAGGAAGCCTGCGAGGTGCAGTCCGGTGTCATCGGTTGGAAACAGCGCTCTCCTGTGTCCCCACGGGGGCCTCATGTTTACATTTGCTTCCATGACCAAAGAGGACTCTAAACTGTAAGTTTTTTCTCTTCATGTGATTTTCCTGTTTCTGATGATTATTAAAGTCTGTTGAGGAAACTTCTCATTTGACATCGCCTATTTTAAGAATGTAGTTCTTTGCTGAATTGTGGAATTTTTTCCTTTTGTGTGCTCTACTAGAGCGAGCACTTGTCTTTAAAAAAAAGAAAGAAAAATACAGAACAACTGCTTCTCTGGAAAAGGCAAGAGGCTGCCTGTGACTGCTTTGTCTTTCTGCTCCTTCCTTGTCCCTTCTGGGAGGGACAGCCAACTCTTTCCCCTCCCAAGTCGCTGGTTGCCAGCCCCGTGACCTCTTTTCCAGAATTCCATAATCAACATAGTCTTTGTTGTAGGCTTTCCTTCTGCAGCTGCCAGGCATCAGAGGATACAGGAGGAAGATAGCAGGGTGGCACCAGAGCCAAGCCACTTTGCAGTTCCAGGGTCTTAGGACCAACATTGTCTTGTATTTCACTCTTTTTGTTTTTAATTGGAATCTTACTCTGTCACCTCGGCTGGAGCGCCATGGCATGCTTACGGCCACCACAGCCTCAACCTGCTGGGTTCACGTGATCCTTCCACCTTGGCCTTCCAAGTAGCTGGAGCCACAGGCATGTGCCACTCCCAGCTAATTTTTTGACTTATTATAGAGGGGAGGTCTTGCCAAGTTGCCCAGGCTGGTCTCAAACCTGTGAACTCAGGCAGTCCTCTCACCTCAGCCTCCCAAAGTGCTGGGTTTATAGGCGTGAGCCACCGCGCCCGGCCATATTCCACTCTTTAAGCACTTATACAGGTGCTCATCTGTGAACTTCACGAACCCTGATGTTGCCATTTTATCTGCAAAATCATTTTTATGTAACTGTATTGAAGAAATGTAGAATGCCTCCAACATTGTCAGAAAACCAGGAAAAGGAAATTGAAACACCTAAATAAAAATTCCCTTGGGATTAAGCTAGTTTTGTTATTCATATTTCAGTACTTCAACGTAATTTGAGGGAGCTCAGAGTTGTATCCTTTCCCTCCCTCCCTCCTCTCTTCTCCCTCTTCTCTCCTTCTTCTAGTCTTTCTATCTCTTCCCTGCCTCACTTCCTTCCTTCTCTTTGTTATTGTAAATGCCATTCAGGAAATTATCTGTAATAACAAAACAAATGTGTGCTACCAGTCTGCTTCAAAGTTAAACTCCTCAAATATTGTTTCCCCTTAGTACTTATCCTTCTATTCCTGTTTCTCTCTCTCTCCCTTCCTCTTGCAGTAACCACTCTCACAGATTTGGAGGTTATCAATCCCAGAAAGTATTCCTTTAAAAAAAATTACATGCACATAATAATTTCTTACCTATTTGAAGCTTTTTATATAAATGGTATCTTACTGTATTTATCCTTCTGCAACCTTACTTATTTTACTCAATTTATTTTCTTTTGTTTTTGTTTGTTGTTTGAGATTCAGTGTCTCACCCTGTCACCCAGGCTGGAGTACAGTGACATGATCGCAGCTCACTGCAGTCTTGAACTCCAGAGCTCAAGTAATCCTTCTGCACCAGCTTGCTGAGTAGCTGGGACTACAGGCTTGTGCCACCATGCCTGGCTAATTTTTTATTTTTTGCAGAGACAGGGGTCTCGCTATGTTGCACAGGCTGCTGTCAAACACCTGGGCTCAAGAGATTCTCCCACCTTGTCCTTCCAAAGTGCTGAGATTGCAGGCATGAACCACTGCTCCCAGTCTCAATTTATGTTTTTGAGATTTAACCATGTTTATTTCATATAACTCCAGTCTGTTTGGTTTCACAGCTGTTGTAATAGTCCTTTGAATGAAAAACTACTATTTCTTGTTATGATAATGTTTCTTTGTCCTTTATTTCCTTTGCATCAGATATTGGTATTGATGATTTTGGTTTAGGAGACTAATGGATGATATTAGTTCTCTTAATTTCCATGTGTCTTAAGGCATGTTGTGTTTTTTTGCACAGTATAGCTCTCATATGGCCCAGTGAGTGGCAAATGATACAAAAACTCTTTGTTGTGGATCATGTAATTAAAATCATGAGAATTGAAGCAGAGGATGTAAACTCTTCAGAAACACAGTATATTTCTGATCCCAGTAAGTTCCATGTTGCTTTTGGTTTCTGTAATTAAAAGTTGACCTTTTAAGAGGAAAGCGTACATCAATTTTGTCTTCTGTGCTTAAAATAAATGATCATGTGGCAGTCCAGACTTCCCAGGTGGGACTGATAATATTATCATTTCATTATTTGTATGTTTGTTTATTTACAGTAAATGGATGTCCTTGTTATCATGTAATACAATGCAGTACATGTAATACAATGCAACAATTAATAGAAAATATTACCAAGAGCTTAATGAATATTCACTGGTGCTTTGTTACATGTTTTTAGACTTTTGGTTCTGTGACAGTAATTCCTCAGCCACTTCTGTTTCCCTTTTTTTTAGAACTCTGTCCAGAATGTCGAGAAGGCTTGTTGTGTCAGCAGCAGAGGGACCTGCGTGAATACACTCAAGCCACCATCTATGTCCATAAAGTTGTGGATAATAAAAAGGTACTGGTCCCTCTTGTGGTCATGACTAGTAATATCAAGTTGTCTTTGACTTGCTATTGTGTTTTCATTGAGAGACTGCCCAGGACTGCATTTTCCCTTAGAGCTGTTTGGCATCAGAATTGAAATTGGACAAGAATTATAAATGAAGTTATGTGATTATATGGGAGTTTGGTCTGTTATTAATTTGATACGTAGATGTGTATCAAATGTCAGCTATGTGCTGGGAATGGTCTTCGGGCTGGAGTTACAGTGTTGAAGAAAATAGACAGTTTATAAGTAGCTAGCAAGGAAGATCTAGAATAAGCTACATTTGTATGACGATTTCACATAGAAATGAGTGTTTTGAAGGATACTTAACAGGAGGAAGTGAGAAAGACTGATACAAGTAGAGATTACTGTGTTAGATGGGGAGCAGACAGGAAAGACATTGGAGTAGTTTTTACCTGAGCCCTCACTGTCAAACATCTAGCTCGAGAAGAGGACTCCAGGTGAAGGGGACACAGATCAAAGGGATAAGCCTAATGCGCCTAAGCAAGAGTGAAAAATCATTGTGCATGGAATGGTGCTACTAGTCCTTTCTGCAGGGACTGGCAGGTTCTGTATCCGTGCTGTGCACTGCAGTAGCCAGTATCCACGTGTGGATATGGAGCACTTGACACGGGTTTGACATGGGCTAGTGTGACTGAGGAACTGAACTTTTAGTGTTAATTCATTTAAATTTAAATAGCCACATGTGGCTAGTGGCTCCCGTAGTGGCCAGTGCTGTTGTATAGGGAAGTTTATTCCTAGAAGGGATAATGATACGGGATAAGGGACTCTATTCTCTCAGGTTTTGTACATCATACACACTAAGGATTTGGGATTCTATGGGTAAAAGGCACTGGAAAGTTTCAAACAACATCATAGTATGATCTGATTCATGGTTTAAAAAAGTCATCCTGTTTATTGTGTTTGGAATTGCTGAGGGCATAATAGAAATAAGAAAGCCCAGTTGAGAGCCTCTTGCATCGATCTGCAGGGGTAGGTGAAATAGACAGAACGGCTGTATTGAAACTTGCTATGAATTGGATTTCAGAGCATTTTTACTATTTTAGGGATGGCTCTTGAGTAGAACCTGACCCAGATCTCTAGACATCTTATTAATTTGATTTCAGAGTTTTGGGGGATTGAAGACAAAGTAGAATGTATTTTATTTGATGCTGATTACCAAATACATTTGTTGTAGAAAGGTAACTTGCAATTTATGCTCTAAAGTTCCACTTTACAAGTTAAACTAAAGCCTCCATTTCCTGATTTGCTGGGAAATGAAGTTTTTTTTGTTTTTGGGGGGGTGGGGTTTGAGTTGGAGTCTCGCTCTGTCGCCCAAACCAGAGTGCAGTGGCACGTTCCTGACCACCGCAGCCTCGACCTGCTGGGCTGCGGCGATCCTTCCGCCTCAGCCTTCCAAGTAGCTGGAACTATAGGTGCGCACTACCACACCCGGCTCGTTTTTTGATTTATTGTAGAGATGAGGTCTCACCAAGTTGCCCGGGCGGGTCTCGAACCCTCGGGCTCAGGCAATCCACTCACCTCAGCCTGCCGAAGTGTGGGATTACAGACTGAGTCACCGAGCCCGACTTGGGAAGTGAAATTTTAATGAGTATAAATGTTTCAGTTTCCCCCTAGAATTTTCTTAAATCATTTGTACCTCTTTGTTCTTGGTCTCTAGTACAAAATAGTATCCAGTTTAATTGATGTTTCAATGTTTAGTTTAGTAGCAGTATTTCATAGTTCTGCAAAGGAGCACTTCCTCTATCCTTCATTTTCTTGGTTTTTAAAGAGGATTGTAACTCTTGCCTCCTAAGCAGTTTGAGAACTTGAAAAGACTTGACAATCAGTATACTCAGGAAGAGGTCGAGCACCTTCGAACTTCTGCAAAATAACATTATTGTACAAGTCTGATAATGATAACTGCTCTGCAGATACCTCTTAAATTTATGGTGGGCACATTAAATACCACAAGAATCAGCCATAGAATAAAAATGAACATGTTAAAAGAGCATAGAAAAGTTCTTGACACATTCTCTGGTCTGTCATCTTGACACATTCTCTGGTCTGTCATCCCACCATGATAAAGGTGTCCCTCCTCTTGGTAAAGGTGGCTTGTCACACCCCACATTCTCCTTAGCATGCCTTCCTAGGGTCTGACCTACTTCTCTCTGTTGTCCTGGCACATTCAGGTGATGAAGGATTCAGCTCCTGAGCTGAATGTGAGTAGTTCTGAAACAGAGGAAGACAAGGAAGAAGCTAAACCAGAGGGAGAGAAAGATCCAGATTTCAATCAGGTAAGTGTTGAAGCTGCTTTTCACTTCCTATACTTTGCTGTTCTGGAAGAGCAGCCACTCCAAGACCGTGGCATCTCTCTGCCCTGTGTGAGATGCTGTTTCTCAGCTCCCTTGTTTTTCCTTTCACCTTCCTTAGTTTTGACAGCATGCTGCAGCTGTCCTAATTTCTCATGAAAAGCCATGGACCACATTATTCCAGAATTAGTGTATTTCTTACTCTTAAGAAAGACGTATAATGATTAAATGTTTAGCTGGGAAAGAAAACTAAAAACCTGGTTTGTTGCTTAATCATGGAATCTTTAAGTATAAAAAATTATTTAACTCAGATTTCCTCATTACAAACAAAATAAACAAACACTTTAATAATGAGGTGTATAGCAGAGATACTTGTGTCTCTAATTAAGGTGTCCATCCAATGACCAGATTAGCTGATGCAGTGGTCTTTCATTTTCCATTGTAATGATTAAAATTCTTTTATTGACTGTTTTCTGTTATGATTTTCTTCCCCTCTTATTTGGTTGCCTGAGTATATTCTTCCTTTTCATAGTAATACTGGAGAAAATTGTCTTACAAGGATAGGAAATAATGTGGCAGTGTGTTTGGTTGATATATAAGGTATAGATAAGTTTCAGTTTTCCCAAAAGTCAGACTACCACATTTCAGGATATTCTGTAGATGCTTTAAATTCATGGATTTTCTACTCAACTTAGAAAAGACTTATTTTTAATTGATATGTCCACCCTCACTCCCTCCCTCTATTTCTTTTCCTTCCTTCTGTCTTTCTTCAGGTATGTGCCATCAGACCTGGCTTTTTTTTTTTCTTTCATTTTTTAATTTTTGTAGAGATGTAGTCCTGCTATGTTGCCGCACCTTGGTGTCCCAAAGTGCTGGGATTATAGGCGTGAGCCACTGTGCCTGGCCTGCTTTCTTTCTTTACTGCTAAAATAGTTCTCTCAGAAAGAATGAAAGTGTTATAATTGCCACCTCTGTTACAGAGCAAAGGTAGATCTGGGCTTGTTGGCCTGTCTGTACACACTTATATGGCTACTTCATTTAAACATTGATTAAGAAAGTCTGAAAAGCCCTCTTGACTTGAATCTTGGTCCTCCCAAGGTAAATGTGACTTACAGTTTCCCAACTAGTATAAAGGGATATGCCAGCATTCGTTTTCCATGGCTTGTTGCAGCTCATAAAATGGTAACTTGAAAACACCTATGAAGGAGCAGAAACCGCACCGTTTTACTTACCACGCTGCTAACAGTGACCAGCTAGTCTCCTGTTAGAGTCATTCTGCCAGATTAGTATTTCAGGTAGTCAACATTGGAGCCCCTTTGCTTCATTGTTAACCAGTTCTATACAGTTGATGGGAATGCAGGTATTACATTTCAAGGGGGTATTTCTTGTAAGTAATGTTCTTTTTAAAATCTGTATACCTGTGTATGTATTGTGTTCTTTGGGATGTTTTTTGAGATTACTGAGTCAAATAATATCTCTTGATAGTATTTTGCAGACAGTTATGCTGCACTCTGTGCTGTTGTTAACTCTTTGTTTTAATGTCTCCATCTCCTCATACAAGCCATCTTTCAAGCCATACATGTACAAAGTAAAATATATTTTATTTGATACTGATTACCAAATAACATTTGTTTTAGAAGGGTAACTTACAAGTTATGCTCTAGAGTTCTAGAGTTCTGCTTTACAGATTAAACTAAGGCCTTCATTTCCTTATTTGCTGAGAAAATGAAGTTTTTTATTTTTTGTTTTGTTTTGAGTTGAAGTCTCACTCTGTCACCCTGGGTGGAGTGCAGTGACACACTCATGGCCACCGCAGCCTTGACCTGCTGGGTTCAGGTGATCCTTCCACTTCAGCCTTCCAAATAGCTAGAACTACAGGTACGTGCCACCACTCCCGGCTAATTTTTTTATTTTTTTGTAGAGATGAGGTCTCATCAAGTTGCCTAGGCTGCTCTTGAATCCTTGGGCTCAGGCAATCCTCTCGCCTTTGCCTTCCAAAGTGCTAGGATTACAGGTGTGAGCCACTGCACCCGATGAAAATGAAGTTTTAATGAGTACAAATGTCTCAGTTTTCCCCTAGAATTTTCTTAAATCATTTGTACTTCCATATATTGGTCTCTAGTTTGCTTTTTTAGTTGATATTTCTAAAATTGTGTGTGTGTGTGTTTGCATGTATGTATATGAGTGTGAATATACTCATCCTGATTCAGAACTCCATTCTCTTTCATCTGCTTGGCTGGCAGTACCATATTGTTCTAGTTACTATCACCTGATAATATGGTTTAATAATCAGTTGGAGCCAGGTACAGTGGCTCACGCCTGAAATCCCAGCACTTTGGGAGTCCAAGGTAGGAGGATTACTTGAGGCCAGGAGTTCAAGACCAGCCTGGGCAACATAGTGAGACCTTGTATCTACAACAAATTTTAAAAATTAGCCACATATGGTGGTGTGTGTCTATAATTCTAGCTACTTGGGAGGCTGAGGCAGGATGATCACTTGAGTCCAGAAGTTGAAGGCTGCAGTAAGTGATCTTGCCACTGATTGACAGAGCAAGACCCCATCTCTAAAAATATAAGAACAATAGTCAGTTGGGAATCTCATCTTTTTTCTTTTTAATCTTTTATTGCCTTTTGTCACAAATATATTCTCTGTTCTCTGGTAAACTTTGTAAATTAGTTAAGCTTGACGTGGTATTCTTATTGTCCTTAGTTTCTGTTATTTCATGCTTTGCTCTCTAGCTTAAGAATTGTTTAGAAAATTCTACATATTCAAGTGATTTAGGTTTTGAAAGGCTAGCTTTTAAAAAATGTCTAGTTTTATTCACTGTGGTCATAACCACAGCAATTTTTTTTGAAGTGGATGTGGAATGACTCGCCTTAGTTGTGGATGACAAGAGATTTCACATTTATAAATCTGATGGAGAATGCTGGGAACATTGCTCTTTATGCTGTAATTACTTTTTATATGTTATAATTTTCTTCTGTCTTCCTTCTCCTTGTTTGGATGTTATAATACTCTAGAGTGTTTTACATTTTGCTTTCTCACAAAAAATGTTTGGCTCACAAAAAATCTCCAGTCTAATCTTCCTTCTTTGGAAAAGAGTAGGTAGTCTCTGAAAAAGGTCCAGGCTTTTCAGAATGCCACCCGCCTCATCACAGTATCTTAGTACATAGATAGCTTCTGTAATTGCTGCGTTAAATCCCTGTCATAAAAAATGATGCATTTCTGCTTTTCCTTAATGGAGATGGACAAATCCCCTTTCCTCTTTTCTCTAAGCTAGATCAACCTAGGTCTGTTGACTTTATCTAAAAATTTAGGTTAATAATATACTCAGTATTGGGTATCACTTAGGTAATTGAAAGCCTTCTAAAACCAGTGGGCTGGTTTTTGTCAGTTAAGTTGGATTTAAATTCTACGGATTTAAAAAGAAATAATTCCAGGAAAAGCCTTTAGACCCATTTAAAATCAGAGTTATTAAAAATTATGTCTTACGTGATGCTCAGGTTTTGTTTTTTGGTTGTGTTTTGTACTTCTAAAGTAAAATTAGGTGTTGCAGTAGATACTTTTCCTAATTGTAGAATTTAGGTTCAATTTAGTCATTTCTTTCAACAATTGAGATTGAGAAAAATGTTTCAACTTTGATTTTCTTTCTTAACCCCTGTGTTCATTTAATATCCTTCTTATGAATCTTGAATTCACCAGGTATCTATGTAGACTCAGAGCTAGAGGTGAACTCGCCTCGTGCCTGACCAATGGTCAGCACCCTGAACAAACGCCTTTCTGTTTGTGTCCTGATCATCTTCTGCTTTGTAAATCTGTGGAGCCTTGTTGTTAATGAATACGTGGCATCTGTGTCTGTAATGACCCCTAAACCGCTCTGCTTATGCACAGCTGACACTCAGTGACAACTACAGAAACCAGAGCCAGGGCCTCAGGGTTGCCTCATCCAGAGTTGATTAAGCCAGAGAAAACAATTTTCTTAAAAATCCTGCTTCTTTTATTCTCTGGCCTGGTTAGCAGAAGAATCTTGACTATTCACCTCTCGATGAGGACTTTGCAGGAGCGCTGTAGAAGGACATTTGGCCCTGACCTTTTTTTCCCTGAAGACTAGTGCAGTATGTATCATGCACCCATATGTGCACCTGTACTTTTGTGGCACCTTTAGGTAAATTATGGTCATCATGACATTGCACCTTTAAATATTTAGTCTGACATAGCCTAAAAGTAAAGATGTCTTATATAATACTAATAAAATAAAATAAACAGAAATTCCCTCATGTCATCTGTTACCCATGCTCTGTTATGTCTTAAACAGTTTTTTCCTCAAACCAGCATGTAATCAAAGTATGCATGGTTTTGTACCACTTTAGACTGTTATAATCTAGAACAATTATCCTGTCTCCCCACTCCCTTTCTCTCCTTGACATTGTACTTGGACAGTTTGATTTCTTTTAGTTTGTCCTAGATTTTGGATTCGGATGATTGCCTCCTTAAGTTATTCATTTTAATTTATTTATTTGTCCCCTGTATTTCAATTTCTGTAAGTTGAACATTTGGATCTAAATTTTTTAAGTAAAGCTTCGTTTTTAAATTCTCAGCATTTTATACTTAAAAGCAGTTTATTCTTAGCTCTCGTATCTTTCTCAAAAAGAGAATAAAATGTTTAAAACGAATGTGGATTAAGGTTGTTAATGAACTAAATTTAGTGATCTTGAAGTTTTTCAATTTATTATGTTTTCAGATTGTATTTCTGATTTAACTTTCTGTGATTTTAAATATGTCCTGTACAAATGTTTATACTGCCTACGTGAAGTTAGAGATGTGCATCACTCATCCTTTTCTTTTTTCAGTTAATGTGAGCCTGCTAAGAAACTCGGGCAAGTCTCTACCCGTTGTTTACATTGAATTTTAAATGGATAAGGGGCCAATAAGTAACACTCTGGATGATTTTGGTGCTTTCTTCATTTCCAATCTTTATTGTAGAGCAATGGGGGAGCAAAGCGGCAAAAGGTATCCCACCAGAATTACATTGCCTATCAGAAGCAGGTGATTCGCCGGAGTATGCGCCATAGAAAAGTTCGTGGTGAGAAAGCACTTCTCGTTTCTGCTAATCAGACGTTAAAAGAGTTGAAAATTCAGGTGAGGAAAATACAACATTTGTTCAAGTTTGCTCTGGACTTCAGAGGGCCTTCATGAAGTCCTGCCTTCCACCTATATTGATATATGTATCTGTGCTTTCTTTTAAAAGACCTAAAAGTTTTCAGAATAGCCAAGAATCTTTTTGTGAAGATGAAAGTGATTTTCAGATCTGAAAACTTGGCACCTGCTCTGAGTAGCTCTCCAGTAATGAGAAACATTGAGAGCCATTTAATTGTCACATATCAAGGTTGTTTCAGGATAGTTCTCTCACTTTAGCAGGCTGTATG
Organism: Tarsius wallacei; assembly: GCA_963574415.1. Classification (NCBI taxonomy): domain Eukaryota; kingdom Metazoa; phylum Chordata; class Mammalia; order Primates; family Tarsiidae; genus Tarsius; species Tarsius wallacei. Next base: position 2,615 of record CAUYQG010091012.1, on the reverse strand, counting down.
TTTTTCTTTGACCACTTAATAAATATTGAAGCCTATTACCAGGATCTGCTGTGAGATTTAAGGGGAGATAACAGGCAGCTTATTATTAGTGATTAGTGATTGCTTATTAACTAGGATAGGTCAGAAATTTTTTATCACCGTATTTTTGGTAGCATATAAGTCTATTTGATAGAATTTTAAGTTATCTTTACCTTTTTTATACAGTAGTACTTTCCAAATTGTCGTAAAGGTTCATTTTAGATCATGTCCTCTCCAACCCCCCTAAAAGCATGCATCATTTTGCAAAACATTTCAGTGGTTGTAGTGCAGGCGTTATGGAAATGCTTCATGGTACTCCTATTTCTTGATATCAACACTAAAGTACTGTAAGTGAGCATTCTAATGGTATATCTCAGACCCCAGGCAAAGGAAATGATAAATTCAAGATGTTCATGAAAAAATCTGGCTCCTAATCTATTTCAGTCGTTGATAGATAGATATCCAAAGAACTGACCAAATTTCCTTCTTTGATACTTTTATGTGGCATAGTTTACTGGTCATGCATTTTTCTTGTTGCTGATATTTATCATTGTAATTGAGGCAAAAGTACAGGCTTCCTTTGAGGGTGTTATGTGTTCCAGATTGTCCTAAGAACAGTATTTCCCTTGGTTGAACCCACGACTGTGAAAATAAACGTGTTGGCATAACATCTTTACTCTGTTATTGTACCTTTTACATCTAAGAAAGCTTGTTATTCTATCACCGACTTTCTGCCTGTCAGTGGTAAACCTCGAACATTCAAAACCTCTAAATTACAAAAAGAGCCCCTGTGGATAAAGACATTTTAAAAAGCCTGTGCTGCTTTTATTGTGGACTACTATTTTTGAAGAATAAACCAGAAGTCAGCAGAAATAACCTCTCCATCTGGGAGCGTGTTACCTGCACGAATGAGCTGCTGGAAGACAGCAGCTGTTCCTAAAACCCCCGATGTGCCCTTCTTGGATGACTCTCTGGCCTCCCACTCTTGCTCAAGGACCTCAGTGATCCAAACAGTCGAGAGAAAGGGCAGTAAAATGTGATTTTCCCCCAAGGGCACAGTGGTGGGAGCTTTAAAAACTTTAACTAGTTAAGACCCTTTTGCCTGGTAGCCTGGATAGCATTGGGGTTTGTGGTGGACATGTGTGTGAGCCTCAGCTGGTGGGAGTGGGTGATTTTTTTTAAAGTATGCGATTCATTTTTTTATGTGTGATGAAGCCTTTTCCTTTGGTGACACTGCACTTCTAAGTTAATAGGACCACACCTTGACAAATCTGTAAATGTTTGATCCTAGACGTATCCACCCCATATGGCTGCTTGAAACCTTAAGGAACTTGCTTTTGCCTAATTGTTAATTCATCCACCTTTGATGCCATAAAGCCGTGAAGTACAGTGTATTCATCTCCTTTCTTCAAAGATGCTCAGTGCTTAATTGTATTATTTCATCTTCTCCAAGATAGGTCTTCCGTGGGTGGTGTTGCCTGCCTTAGAAAGGGGAACGTTTTGGCACAGAGGTGAAATGGCTGGAGGCTGAGGCTCCTGTGTTTGATTTCAGCCCCACCTGCTGTGGAGCAGCAGAGAGCCGCTCCCCTCTAGCACAGGGTTTCCATTGTCCTATTGTGCTCCGGAGAACAAGCCAGCTGCACCTTTTCCATCAGCTGACCTGCCTTGAGTTCATAATACTCGAGCATTCTCGCATGTAGGATACGGGACATAGTCTCATAGTCCTCCATGCCTTGGTTGGTCTGTTCCCTCATTCTGAAGCATCATCTTCTCCTCACTGTGAACCGTGTCTCGGCCCCTGTTGTAGAACTTACTGTCTTTGTTCCCTAGATCCTGCACATAGATACCTTCTGCCAAGGTCTTCATGACTTTGTTTTGTTGTCACTCCTGTGAACCTCATAAAATTGGAATTGTTCACATCTATATTCTAGCACCTAGCATAGTACCTGACACATGATAGCTTCTTAATGAATGCTTCATCAGTTATTGAATGTATTTCATTGTCCTTGTCTGTGCTCAGAATATAAAGTATGAGCGTCAGCCCCTTACTGATGGCTTTGGTGTCTAGGGGTATTTGGTGTTTGTCCAGTCTCATAGGGTGATGCCAAAACTTAGTGTTTAGGGAAATAAGCATTTCTACAGTCAACAGCTGTGACGTCACCCAAATTGAGTTAGGTCACATGCCTTCACCCTAACTCTGTTTATGTCTTCACGGGTCCCTTTTGCTGACCCAGGGCTGGATGCCTCTGCTTGGTGTGTGTGTGCTGAGCTGGCTTGGATAGAACCATCCTGTTAGTACTTCCTACACACCAGAAATAGGTGTGTTACCTCATGAAGACCACTGGTGATGCCAGTGCTCTTGGCACCTCCAGCCACAGGTTGCCAGTCCATCAGTCCCTGCCTCTTTTCAGGGCTGATGTCCTTCTGAGAAGTCCAGATAAGATTCTAGCCTGCCAGGCCGGGCTCGGTGGCTCAGCCTGTAATCCCAGCACTTTGGGAGGCCGAGGTGAGTGGATTGCCTGAGCCTGCGGGTTCGAGACCCGCCTGGGCAACTTGGTGAGACCTCATCTCTACAATAAATCAAAAAAAATTAGCCG
>CAUYQG010091011.1:0-22189 GCA_963574415.1 Tarsius wallacei | reverse complement strand
TTTTTGATTTATTGTAGAGATGAGGTCTCACCAAGTTGCCCAGGCGGGTCTCGAACCCATGGGCTCAGGCAATCCACTCACCTCAGCCTCCCCAAGCGAGGGATTACAGGCTGAGCCACTGAGCCCGACTTCATGATATTCTTGTCTGTTAATCTTATTTCTAAGATGAGGAAGCTAAGACTTAAAGTAAATGTGGCCTGGTTTGTCTTTTGCTTATGTCCCTTCCAAAGCATACAATTATACAGCGTGGTATTTCTTAGAGAGCTTATGGGAACCCTCCTTGTCAGAATGATCAAATCCTAAATATAAAATTGATCAAAGCTGCTTTTGACACTGGGGCCTTTTTTTAAAAATCTACTTTTTACTACTTTTTGACCCTCCTTTTATTTGGTCCCTAATAAATTTCTCATGCACATTTATATGACAATGTTATTTTATAAACGTGTTACACGATGAATCTGTCAATAACTTCTACCCTTATACTTTAAAGACCTTTTTTTTTTAAGACCTTTTGTTAACCCAAAAGGGTGAGTAGCCCATTACAAATATTTAGACTATGGTCCTTAATTTTGTATGAGAATCACCTGGGAGCTCTTATGATCTCAGTGTTTAGTCTACACCCTAGAACAAGTAAACCCAGGATGGGTGGTGGAACTCAGGCAATCAAATTTTATAAAGTTCTACAGATGACTGCAAAGTACAAACAAAATTGAGAGTCACTGCAATAGGGTCAGGTCAGTTAGGAAAAAGGTACAATTCTTTCAGCTTTTGAGTAGTAATACAGGCAGTTCAGTGAATACCAAATCCTACAGATGATAAGTACAATTTTCACCCATAAAACAATTTAAGCTAATTAACTAAGAACAAACAGCCTGTGCATTCTTCCACTTATAGAATTCCTAAATATTTTAATGGAACTTATTTTCAAAATGATAGGACAGGTTTTAACAAAATAACAAAAAAGTCAAAAATGATCCAAGTCTGAACACTAATACTGATCAACTTGGGGTGGGAGGAGCGCCTGATTCCACTGAAACAAGAGAGCTCTCAAGTCTGCTTTCAAATCCCATGTTATTTCATGCTAATTTACCCCCATCAGTGTAACTTTGGGCCATTTTGACTCCCAAAAACACCCCTCAGAATTTTAATTGATCCATTTGTAACCTAAGTATCATCTGGGATCATAGTTTGCTCTTGTTTATCAATATGCACAAGCCAAATGGTACGTTTTTGTTTGTATTTAGTTCAAACCCTGCTGCTTCAGCATATGTTTCATAATCAAATGGTGCCCCACACAGTCTCATAGGTAAATAGAAATCCTTGGGTGTCAGCTGCACATGAAACCATCCACTTTAAGTCACTCATTTCCTGAACCATGAATCCCAAACAATGAACAGGTTTGAGTTTATCAGCACGCAGCCTTGCCAAAGAGCCTGCAAGAATAACCAAATGGAAACCAGCAGACGATTTAGAAACACCTGCCTGATGCTTCTGTTGTTGGTTGCTTGCCCAAGTCAACCATTTCAAAAGAGAGAGCGTGAACTACAGTTAGATCTCAAAATCTGACATGGGTGTTGAATTGTAATGGAAAGCCATATGTCTACTCAATTTGAAAAGAAAATCATGTTGTATTGAATTATATAGTATTGATTTTGTCTTAATTTCCACAGAAGTAGTAAACCAAATTTACTTTAACATGTTGTTTTGTTTCTTTGAGGACAATTGGATGGTTTTTATGATTTACCTCTTAAATTAGATACCTGTCTCTGTAAAAGCAAATTTTATTATATATTTCAGAAAATATCTATTTAAACTGAATTATACTCAAAATCTTATATTTGAGAGATGACCCGTGGTACAGTTGGGCTAAGGTATAATGGAGATTAGAAATTCTAATTAGTCATTCTGTCAAGTTGGTATACAAACAATTTTCTGTTGTACCTAGGTCTGTTGTCTAACTTCTATTCTTGTATTCAAAGAGGGGGCTGCTCTTTGGGAGAATTAAAATCTAATTTATAATCCCTTTCTTATTCCTGAAAAGATATGTCTCCTAGTCCACATTCAGCCAGTGTTTTCCAAACAAATTTATTTATGAACACATGCTTAGGGATCTATCTGTGAAAGAGGTAATACTTTCCAAATATTCTATGTTTCCCTGCATTTCTCAGGCTGTTTTGTCATTTGGCAGAGGTCATCTGACTACTTCTGGCCAATGGGAAGTGAGGGATACTTTTGATCAAGGCACTCAAGCACTGGTGTTTGTGCGTCAATTCTTTCTCCTTCTGCCACAGTAATCTCAGAATACATATGCTATTGATGACATAGCTATAGGATGGAGGAGAACTTCTCTACTGACATCAAACTGTGTTGTAGGGGAAAAGTAAAACTTATTGTGTGAATACAGGCCTAAGTTTTGTGTTTCGTGGTAGTCATAGTTATCTTGACCAGCGTTACGTCCCTGTCCCAAGAAGGAAAATAAGCTATACAGTTTACTGCTTTCAAAATGTTATTGGCTTTTTTAATCCTCTGTGTAATGAAATATAACCTCATGCCAGGGCTTATCTTTTCACTTGTTTGTGGTATATAAAGCAGGGAACAAATTCAATATTTGCAAATGACTTAAGTGAATTCCACAGGATATCATTTGTTCTTTGAATTCCAAAAAGAATATCAGACACAGTCTGGGTACAGCTGCAACTATAGTAAAAATGCTGTTTCTTCAACTGTCTGAGTTATGATAATAGTCCCCTTCCTTTTTTTTTTTTTTATGGGGGTTGAGGAGGGCAGGGAGGGGTGCTAAGTCTCTGAGTACTTTGCCATTCCTTACTGCTTTATCTTAACCCTATACATGCCTTTGTTAATAGTCCATTCATGTCACTTCCTCTTATCCTACCCTGACTACTGAATTCCTCCTTTGGGGCTCCCTGTGTCACTCCGGATCCCATAGTTGGTTGTTGCAATTGTATTTTACTCAAAGGAGTTGAGTAAGGGTCGGAGTTGAAATCCAGCCTCTGCTCCTCTTTCCTAGCTGGGTACTTGTGCACCCAGCTGCTTCCATCCAGAGGGGTGACTTTATGACTCTCGCCAAAAGCTCTCTGCAGGCTAGCAATAGTGTTGGTTATCCTGCTCAGCAAATAGATATCTTTCTTTTTGGTGTTTTATACCAGGCCCAGTGAGCTTAACTAGATAATGTTCCTTAGTAAAAAGAACAAAGCTGCAGTATACCTGAAGCATGATTGAGCTAGAATTGTTGCTAACAGCTAATGAAAAAAGCAAAGAACAGAGACTCTGTAGAAAGCAGGAAGAGGAATAGTTCAGAGCTGTGGTTGTCGCTCCTTTTAAAGGATGAGCCATTCTATTCCAGGTACTTAATTCTCTTGAAAATAAATCAACATGGTCCAATTTTTCAATAATTATTAAACCTTGTGGCAGATTGTCTACTAAGTCTTTCAGTCTTTTCCTCAAAAAAACTCAATGACATATAGCCTACTTCTAGTTAATTTGCAAAATGTGACCAAAATATATTTTTCTCATAAATTCATTGTTGTACATTTTTTTCTTCAGAGACATAATTCTACATAGCCAAGTGCTTTATTTCTTAATAGAATTAACAAAAATATTAGTTAGATTAAAAATACCAGATTTTTTTCATTTCTTTACTCACCTAAAATCGTCATCATATCATGTGACTTTGAAAAAAAGTCCTTGACTAAGGCTGAGATTTTGTATATGGCATTTATTTCTCAGTACCTCAGTCACAATTTTGACAACCAAAATAATTGATTTTCCCCCCTATTTCTAGCTTATCTTTATTTTAAAATAATGCGCTCTAAAGTTTTCATTCTGTGTTCCAATGTGAAATACTTTCCAATAATTTTTAGAGTTAAATGTTTTCTTATTTTAAAACAGAATTGCTTAAGTTTCTAGAATTTTGAAATAAGAGTTTGAAAGCTTTGATGTGAGCACCTGTTCTTTTATAAATCCCTAGATACAATCTTGCCTTCATATGGAAATTTATAAAAACAGGTTTTCTCTAATTTATAAAAACACAGCATATTTTCTGTCCAATGCCTTGTCACAAATCAGTCACTCAAGATTCAAAACTAAATTTTTTACTAACATGATCACAAAAACCGATAGTAAAATCGATCATCTCTTCCACCTTTATGGTTTACTGTACACACTGCTTGTATTTTCTTATCTTTCACAATTTACCTCTTGGGTCCCCTCCCGCTGTGGGAGCTTTTATGTCCTCTCAATAAATCCTATTTTCTAAAAAAAAAAAAAAAAAAGAAATGGGAAAAAAATCTAAAGGGCAATGTGTGTTGTATTTTCCTTTCTAGAAATATTTTCTTACAATTTGCTATAAAATAAAGAGCACATCACAGCAAAAGATATTCATTTTCAAATCTTTTCTACCTAAATTCATATCACTTTGCTTCGCCAGGCCTCTCTTTCTTTTATCTCTTAAAATGTAACATTTACTAACAACCATATGTTTGGGTCTTAAGCACAGTGCAGTGGCTCACATCTTTAATTCCAACACTTTAGGAGGCCAAGGCAGGAGGATTTCTTGAGCCCAAGAGTTTGAAACCAGCCTGGGCAATGTAGTAAGACCACATCTCTACAAAAAATCAAAAAATTAGCTGGATGAGGTGGTACACGCCTGTAGTTCCAAACACATGGAGAGTAGGGGAGGGGGCTGAGGTGGGAAGATCGTCTGTACCACTGTACTCCAGCCTGGGTGACAGAGTGAGACCCCCAATTTAAAAAAAAATAACATTTACATAAAATTTTGATCTTATTTGACATCTGAACTCAGTCTCCCTCCCTGTCTCTCTGGAAGCCTAGTCATCTAGGTATAGTTTAATGCCATGAATCATATTTCTAAATATGAAACTTAGTAATACTTAGTTTCAGTTGTGCAGCAGGACTTCATCAGAGCCCAGAGAGCACAGGAAAAGAGTGAGGAGTGACTTTTTTTTTTTTGCTCTTTAGATTTGGAAGAAGAAACTCTAGTAGTAGACAAGTTTCAAAATAAAAAATATCCTGAGGATATTTTCAGATTCAATTTACAGTTGCAACATATTCAGACAAGTTAGAGGTTATTCTAACATGTGGATACTTCACTAAACTGAACCTCAAAAACTTTAGAGCTTTGCCCATCAATAAGGTAGCCTCCCTAGGAAATTTTATTTTTAACTCTTTGAAGCTGCATACTTGATATTTCTAAAGTTGTAGATACATCATAAAATTGAGCTGTTTGCGACGTATTTCCCCAGTGAAAAGTCAATTACTAATATTATAACTCTTGAACAATTTGTCTGATGTTTTTAAAAAATTCAAGGAAAAGAGAAAACAGGGATACAAATTTAAAGCTTCCAGTTAAGCAGAGATGAATATTTTCTTAATTAACCCAACACACCTCAAGTTTTTCCCTTGTAATGGGTTGAATTAGATCTATGTAAGTTTTCATGCAAAGTATTCAGGTATGTTTAATATCAGAGGTGCTTCTATAATAATAGAATACCTTCAGTTTTGTAAAGAAAGTATCTTGTAAAGTCTCTAAGTAGCATTATTACTTTAAACTCCAACTGTGTATTATATTAAGTTCTTAAGTTTTTATGAAAAACAGGACCAATAAATTAAGAAAAATTTTGTTGTAGTCACCATGATAAATACAAATGGGGGACACTGAAATGGTATTTTCTTAAGTTTCCAAATCCTGTCAAGATTATCTTCAGTTTTAAAAACCTCAAAACCCAGAAACAGCAGAAGCTGAAAACAGACAAACACAACAACAGCAACAAAATAAACAGCATTGAGGGTACTGACCTGGCAATACACTCAAGTTCTCAGCATATTAAAAAGTTTGGGATAACTGCTTAAGGGAATTATCCATATACCTTGCACTTAATTAAATAGTGCTATAACCAGTATGTTGCAGGTTTTATTTGCCATTCAGCATGAGTTGTGGAATATATGCTAACATCCTAAGTCTTAGGGTGTTTAGATCCTACTTGCCTCTATCGAAATATTCAGTATCAAATAACATCCAGTTGAGATCCAATCTAGAGGAACAGAAACCTCTCTCTGAACTTACAAAAGACGGAATTTAATTCAGAAATTTTATTACACAGTTGATAATGAATCTGAGAAGCCAATAGAAATGATAAAGCAACTCAAAGATTAGTTATATCAGAAAGAAGCTATAACCTATAGACTGGATCAAGAAAGAGAGAAACCTAGAGAAGCCTGTCAGTGGCAGATGGATCAAGATATATGGCCAGCTCCAGAGATGCTATTTAATGCAGGAAAAAAGAGGTGAAGAGCCCTCACTTGCTCTTCCTCCTGCCCTCCAGTCTTTCACTTTTGGCTCCCATTGTCCAAACTCAGCTGGAATCCAGGCTGGAGTTACCATTCTCGATAATGAGAACAGAAGGTGGAGAAATACGTACGAGAATAAGCAGGCCTAGGATCGGCACACTTGCATGACTCAATGGTACTCTAGGCCCCAAATAGTGTGTGGGTTTTGGGGAGGATCGCCTCCACCCCAACACCACATCATGCTTTTTCTGGTGATACCACATCTTAGGTTAAGTAAAGAGAAGGTAGTTTAACCCTTTCTTATTTCCTAGATATAATCTCCATCTTTGTGCTGTCAACATATCCCAGATAAACATTCTTTCCAAGTAAAATCAGCGTCATTGCTATTTATATCCAGAAGCTTGGCAGCAACAGCCTAGCGGCGCCTTTCAAATAGGTTGTCACCTGTCCTTGCCTTCTGTGTAGACTTCTAGGTCTCTCCTTTAGTGCTTCCTGGACACATACCTGCCACTAGGTCTCAGCCAGTCTCTTTCTTATTCATGCATTTATTGTCGTTTACTTTAATCCAAATTTCTTCTATATTCTTCAACTCATAATCATCAGGTCTCAGTATATCTGAACTCAAATTCTTTCCCACCAAACAGCTACATCATCTACAACCCAAAAAATTCACTGAGCACGATTGTTGCCAAGTTCTTGGACCAGTATAAGGCAGTTAGGAAGCTATAGAGAGAAATGGTATTGCCTTCTTCACTCTTCAATCTGACTCTCATCAGAGATCTGTTCAACATAACCTATCTTGGAAGCTTAAGAGCTCCAACCTCTTGTACAAGAATCAAGATTCTCAGGTCATTGGCCACCCAGAGTTTTCAATTGCCACATGTGGCTATGCCATTTTCTTACTGTACAACTCCAAGGTACCACTCCAAAGTGCTGATAGTGCCCCAGGAGTTATGCATCAGGATGACCTTGACTATGTACATAAAGGTGTTAAATGAGTTCTTGTTAAGTTGTTAATGAATCAAGGAAGTTATCAAAGCCTTATAATATTGAACATGATGTATATCACATCGAAATATATTTTACGGAGAGATGGATATTGGTAAATTATCCTAAGAATTTTGCTGGTTAAAAAATTGTATTTTGCTTGAATATAATAGGATATGAAATTGCCAGAGGAATGCTATTAATGAATTAGGGTCCACAGACTCTACTCAATTAGATTATATAAAAAGGCATGTTGAACATAATGAAGCATCATCCAATTAGAAGGTTCAAAAAGGTCTTTGAAAATCAGGGATATCATGGAACCTTTTGCCTTAGGACACTGTCATCGCAAGTGTCCTCTGCGCCCAAAATGATCATTAGTTCTTGCCCTAAATTGCAGAGATGTGGGTATGTTAGACATTTCCTTCCCTCCCTCTTTAAGCAGAAGCAGAATTTCTTTTCATTTTCTTTATTCTCTGCTGGTGCATATGAGTGGCCATTAATCCTGAACAGTCTTTTTTCATACATCAGATCTTGCATTATTTATCTTCCTTGGCTTTGTTTAATTTCTTACACATCACTCACCCTTCAAGATTCCAGTCTCAGCTGAATCCACCTTTACCTTTCTCCCCAATGTTCTTATTCTTTTATCACCCCAGACACTGAACCCAGTGGCATTGAAACATATTTGTGTGGATTATGTGTGTGTGTGTGTGTGTGTGTGTGTGTGTGTGTGTGTGTTTGTGTGTATTTATTATATGTCATCAAAGCAGTATTATCTAAGATTTGGCCCTAAGTCTTGAAAGAAATAAAAAACTTTACACAATATTCTAAGGACTGATGAGATACCACTGTGCATATCCACACGTGGTAATCTTCTGACAATATAATTGACAGTTTGTAAAATAACTTCCAAAAAGTCTAGATAAGCATGTGCTCTGACCACCAGTCTCTGTAGTAGTGCTGCATGGAAAGTCAAATTATAATCAGAAACTTAATTAGCAAACATGGAAATAAAAAATGTTTATATTCTTTGTATGAGGAAGGGAGGTCAGACCTGGAAACTAGGGCACCCTCCATTCCAGGGATGGATTAGATGGACATTTCTAATTGACCTCTTCTTTATCTAAGTTTCTGTTGCTAATCACTGATTACCTGTTTTTTTGCTCTACATACATAAGTCTTCAATCATGCTATGAATCTGTTATGCTTGCCCTGGACTCATTCTAATGCTGTATGATGCTTGTGCATATTTTTGGTTTTGCATTATGTATTTATTAGTTTGCACCTAGAGGCCATTTTTGTTTCCCTTATTTTAATGTTCTTGGAGGTATCATACTATTGCCCTAAGTAACATATTGGTTTTTTTCTTGGGAAGTATAAGTAGCTTAACAAGATGTATAAATAAATTCAGCATTTTGAAAAGTATGCAAAATGTTGAATTTTATCAAGGAGACACTTATTTATATATATAAGTCTAGTTGCACAATAAAGAAAGCTCCTAAGTTAAATTTAATTAACTTTGTTATTGCATTGTAATGTTTTGACATCTAAATATATATATTGTTGTTGTTATTGCTTCTTTCCCACATGGTCTCCTCAATCCATAGAAACATTTTATTTCTTTCAGCAAATGGTCTCCAGGCCTGCTAAATCCAGAGCCCTAGATCCCTTATAACAGTTTTGGTTTGACAGTATCTCTTCTGCAAAAAAAAAAAAAAAAAAAATTGAACGTTCCACTGCACTTCCCTTCATGTATTACCCATTCTTTATCTGACTCAGGCCTGTAATCCCAGCACTTGGGAGGCCAAGGCAGGAAGAACACTTGAGCCAGGAGTTCCAGACCAGTCAGGGCAACATTATGAAATTCACCCTCAAAAGAAAGGAAAGAAGGAAGGGAGGGAGGCAGGGAAGGAGGGAGGGAGGGAAGAAGGGAAGGAAGAAAGGGAGGAAGAGAAAATAGTCAGGCAAGGTCGTGTGCACCTGAAATCCTAGCAACTCAAGGCTGAAGGAAGAGAATCACTTGAACCCAGGAGATGGAGTTCAGGAGGCAGAGCTGCAGTAAGCCAAGATCATACCATTATACTCTAGCCTGGGCAACAGAGTGAGATACTATGTACACACACACATACACACCCACACATACACACACATATATATCTGTGGGTTTATATATATATGTGTGTGTGTGTGTGTGTGTGTGTGTGTGTGTGTGTGTGTGTGTGAGAGAGAGAGAGAGAGAGAGAGTATACATGTGTATATTTGTGTATGAAGAGGGAGAGAAAGAGAGAAATTGAGATTTCCTCTCCCTACCGGTTTAACTCAACTTAAGGCAGTAACTTCCATGAAGTCTTGGGCAAATTGTCTGAGGAAAAAAGACAGTGGCATGTACTCCCCGTGTAAATACTGGAACCAAAGATTTTTATAAGCTAAAGAACTTTATGTTCTAGTAACTTCTCTACTCATAGGCTGTCATTCTTTTCTTCCCTGTAGATGTTCAGTACATTTTCCCAACATAAGAAAAGAATACTAACGAATTTCACTTATGTATGACATATCATGAGCATTTTATTATGACACTGCATTTCTTTTCAATATGCACCTTTAAAGAATTTGCTGCATTTTTAAGTTATGATTATATCTTAGGGTTAAGTTGCATTCTTGTTTACGTCTCAAAAAAATTACATGTTCAAATTTGTAGAAATTTATTTGTAGAAATAAATAGAAATCTAAAATGTATTGCCTACAACCTAAAGCATAGACTTGTCTATCTTTAATATGCTTGTGCATGAAGTTGTGCAGTATTTAATTTCCATATGCATAAACGTAACTATATTTAATTTCTTAAAGTAAGGAATATCAGTACTCTTAAATATACAGTGATTATATTTTTCAAATAAAACTTGGGGATACACAGTCTGACAAAAATAGGGGCAAAAGGACACACTATATGGAATTGCAGCTGCCTTAGGAAATCAAGAAATATGTAGCAATACGTGACCTGTGAGTACCATGGCCGCGGGACGACCTTTCTTCACATAGCTGTAGTTCTTCAGTGAAATATGTTTTGTTCTCCTATTCCAAATTAAGAAATTTTTTAAAAATCCACAATAATATAGCTTTTTTATTTTTGCCACAGTAATTTTCATTATTTGCATTGCTAAAGCTCTCCAGGTTGCTTCTGTTAAATTACTTGCTTTTGAACCTGTTTCATCAACAATTTTGATATATTAGAATTTGTCTGAAGGAAGGTATTATGTACACTCTTCTACTGCATGTCTATTCTCTTGTAATGTACAAATTCACCACAAAACTTGACCAGGTATCATCATATAAATAAAATAAAAGGAAGATAATATCATAAAGATCTCCAGAGTAGAATCCCTGTTTTCAGACTCCTTGGGTTCAAATTCTTGCTTGATTCATTACTGGGTTTATAATTTGGGTAATATTTTCAGACTGTGTCAGTTTATATATCTATTGGATGGAAATAATCCCAACTTTATATAACTAATGTAAGGATTAAATAGCATAATCAATTTAAAATGCAGGGCATACAGGCTGGATTAGAAAAGCACTCCAAACATATCAGTTATTATTTTTGTGGCGGTGATGGCATACAATTTTGTATCCAGCAGCCAATATGATACTGGGTATCAGGTAGACACTATTAAGAAGTGAATATTTAAGAATTTAAATTTCTAAATGATTCCTATCAGAGTCATGTGATATGTTAAAAACCTGAATCTTTATCATTTTTCTTAAAGTTTTAAGTTGTAAAACTTGAATGTTAAGAAAGCAAAGTATTAAATATTAAAAAGAAAAGAAATTTTAAAAAAGGAAGTAGAAATAACTTTAGGTAGAATGTTTGCCTTGGCCCATAGCTACAGCAAGATGTCTTGCCCCAGTGACAGTGCCTCTTAGTTTCCCCTTATGTATCCTGAATAGCAAACATTATATTAGATATGCATTTTGCTTTAATTTGAACTCCCCCACCCCTTATTTATAAACATACCATCACAGTGGAATTTTATTTGCTAGTGTACCTCACTGATGTTTGACCAGGGTTCATAAGGAACTGTCAGAAACATGTTTCCTGCTGTCATTAACATTTATGGATTCTATCTTGTGTAGATCTCTGAACCCAGCATCTATTTTTTTCTACTTCTCCCTTATGAAAATTCACTACTGCCATGAGACTCATGTTACCTTGGTGAAGAGAGTGTGTCATGACTTTGCTGGTATATTTCCTCGCCTTTTGACCTCTCCCAATCAACTGATCCTGACAGTGAAATTCCTACCCAGGTGTTGAGATGTTCATCTGAATTGAAGCTTGATGTTCACCCATCACTTCCCTGAAGGCACTGACAGCCTCAAACTTTTATCTGCCAGTTCATCCTTCCTCCTAGCAGACACAAGCAGATTAACATATCCCCAAGAGGCTGATGTCTTTGGTTACTGAAGCCACTCTGTACTTATTACCTGACAGTGTTCTATAGTGAGACTTATTTATTTATTTTCAAAAGCTACCTGCTAGGATATCTTCATGAGATACATGTGTCATTTTTAAGGGGGACCCCCGGGGGGACAACAGCTCCAGGCTTCTCAGGTTTGCCTGGAGCTGTCAAGATTTACCAAGTATAATTTGGTGGTGGTCCTTCTCTCTCTTTAGACTCCAAGTTCAGACCCAGTTTACTCTGTAAAGAAGGAATGTAAACTATAGGAAGTGATATGGCAGTAGCTGGAGATGGCCATTGGGGAACTCTAACAATGTGGAATTTGTGGTACTGAATGTTATAAGATGGCTGTCTACACAGACTTAAATCTCAGGATAATTGTCCTTCTTCATTTCTTTATGACAAGAGTCCTGGCCTCAGCAGCAGAGCGTGTCACTCTAGCAACTTCTGCCACTTTGTTGTGGTGATTGTGAATTGATGCCTGACACTGATGAGGTCTAATTTCCCAGTGGACTTTGGGAAGGGGCTGACAGTGGTGTGGATCACTGTTCTTGCATACAGGAACTATTTATATTCTTTTCCTCTCTGTTCAAGGAGGATACTACGGACGGCAATTGCTGTCTGTCTGTGTGTATGTATATGTGTGTGTGTGTGTGTGTGTGTGTGTGTGTGTGTAGATGCTTGTGTGTGTGTGTTGAAAAAATACTGATATGTACTTTCAGCTATATCTTTTATGTCATATCAGAAACACTTATCATATTAGTATTTGTCAGCAATGGGGCAGGATAGGCCAAGAAGTCTGGAGTGGTGAGAGAAATTGACTGGCAGGTGAAAATCAGATCTTGAAACTCTAGAGCAACTTAAGTTTACAAAGCATCCTCAGTTCATTTGCAAACATACCTACAAGATATAATACTAAGAAGTTGTGATCAGTTCTATATTTCAGATGAGAAAAATAAAAATTAGAGAGATTTGGTCAAGTACTGTGGACATCTGATAAAGCCTGGGTGCGAAACCAGTTTTTTCTAATTCTAACCTTTAGGGATCAAACCACACTACCCTCAGAGATCTTATAGTTCAATAAGAGGATTAGACAAAAATGGAAATTTAAAAAAACCTAACTTATTATAGGTACAAGAGTAGAACTAAGATTTAGTGGAAGAATCGAACAGAGATAATAATTCAACTTGGGGTAAAGAAGGTGGTGATCAAGAAAGATTCCAATAACCAAACACTAATTTGGCAGTTTCCTTGATCTAAAAGAGAACTGTTGGCTTTCGACAAGCTTCATAAAACTATATTCCAACATAAAAAATTGCTTTGGTTAAAGACCAATGAAGAAGCTGTATTTAACATTATTGTAATAAACTTTGTGAAAGCTTTCCTATAATGATTGAATGTAATTGTTGCAATGGATTGTGAGGCATTATGATAGATTCTAACAAAAATGAGAATTTGCAATCCATTATGACTTTCAAGTATGATGAATTTTTAAACTATGTAGAAATGGGACAGTCAATTGAAAAAAGATTGTCAGGCAGCGTTATAGATGTTCATGGTTTACAAATTTGATATAAGCTGTGAAGAAGCAGATTCCAGCAGGGCAGAGAGTAAACTGAACTGGTGAATACTGTCCCTAGGTCTATTTTTGTAACATCTGTCTACACAAAGGACATAACTGGAAGTTCATAGATACTATTGTGGTGGTAGAATAACAATAATTTGATGACCTTTGAGTCTGATTCATCTGAGTAGATGGGTAAGAAAAATGATCAAGTGTAGCCAAATTGACACATTGATCTTCAGAAGCCAGTTCTTATTAAGATGATCTTCCAAAGATCTCTGAGAGAGGTGGAGAATTCTAATCTTGGTGCATATTATGTGGTTGCATCTGGTTACTCAAGAGGACTGCTACTTATTTCCAAGATGTCTATTTTTATGACATGGTACTCACCTTAGCAGATAAAGCAAACAGCCAATAGAAACTGAGTGTGCGAATAGGAAGTAGGGTGGTAGGACTTAGGAAGTGTTGATGGAGTATCTAAGAATCGAAGTGGAACCCTTGAATTTGTATGTGATACAAGTATCATATTATGATTGGTAGAATTTAGACTAGTAGCTTCAAAGTAGAGGTCTCATTGAAAGAGTTTGCAAACATCTGAAAGTCAGTCACAAAGCAGGTACTGATTATTTATGGAGCTAAATTCCCTCAGTTGCAATAGGGTTTCTCCATAACTGGTGAATCTCCTTTTATCTCCATTCATGTTTATTTGCCTCCCTGTCATCTAGTCTCAAAGGCTCGAAGCTTTCAGTTGCCCCTACGTTTCAAGAAAGTCCCGAGTAAGTTCTGTCTCCCTAATATTATCTGAACCCCCCTCTCCCATTCCAAGAGTCTCCTCCCTTGTTCAGCTCCTCAGCATCCCTCATTTGTGAGACAATGATAATCTTTTTGCTGAACTCCATGCCTCATTGCCTCCACTGACATCCCTTTCACAAATACCAATACATATCAACCTTAGCACAGAAATTCTGATTGCTTTATTTTTTCACTGAAAACAAAACAAAAAACAAACAAAAACCTTAATGCTTTCTTCTGATGACAGAATAGAAATTAAAGGTCTTATGCTGGAATTTAGAAATCTCAAAAAAAAAAAACAGGCCAAAATACCCTTCTAGCTTCATTTTTTTCATTATTGTTTGCCTATGTCTTAGAAAATAACCACAGCATAGCACTGTCCCTGAGCTTTACTTGGCCTTATTCTTATATTTTTATATCTTTCATTTTAGAATACCCTTAGGTCTAATCTTCACATGAACCAATAACATATTTAATTAGCATTAAGCTCAAAGGTTGCCTATTTAAAGCAGTACTGGGAGTGGAATAATTAATTTTGATATAAAATATGTTTTAGTTATTAAGAGTCGAAGTTCTGTGCAACTCTGTTACTTCCTAGCTATGTTTCCCGTGTTATCCTGAACAAGCTGCATTACCTCCCTGCTTATTTATATTACCAATCCATAAAATGTAGATAAACAAAAGTAGTTTTCTCATAATATTTCTGTGAAGACTAAACTAGTTTATATATGCTGCTTAGAACAACACACATGGCATGTACAGACTAAGCACTATATTAGTGTAATTATTGTGAAATCGGAGCACTTCTCAACGCTTGTCATAAACATCCGTTTATTCTTTTTCCATCACCATGCTCTTCCTCACAGATGAAAGCAAAGGTATGAAGTAAGAATTAGAATAATGCATAGCATGACTGCTGCTAGTGTCATGATTTTAACTATGTTTTTATATTTTTAAGTATTTTTTTGTAATTACGTCATGAGTCCTAGTTCGTCCAGCCCTTATTCAGAGCTCAGAATATCAGTACACGGTAGGATTTGACTTATATTGGTTGATTCATCCATTCATTCAAGTATTTACTAAACATTTGTTGCATACTATACTAGTTTCCCATTGCTGCTGTAGCAGATTGCCACAAACTTAGTTGCTTAAAAAAACATAAATGTACTTTCTTACCATTCTGGAAGTCAGAAGTCTGAAATGTGCCTCATAGGGCTAAAATAAAGATATCAGCAGGGCTGCATTACTTTTTAAAGGCTCTAGGGAGAAATCTGTTTCCTTGCCTTTTCTAGTCTCTAGAGTCTGCAAGCTTCCCTTGGTTCCTGGAAGACCAAAGCCAGCAATGGCTGGTCACATCTTTCCCATGTCACATTCTCTGACACTGACTCCTCTGTCTCCCTCTTCTCTATATAAAGAACCCTTGTGATTACATTAAATAATACAGGATAATCTCCTTATTTTAAGGTCAGCTGATTAGGAAGCTTAATTTCATCTGCAACCTTAATTTCCTTTTTCTATGTAAAAACATTTTCAGAGGTTACAAGTATTAGGATATCGATGTCTTTGGGTAGCCATTGTTCTGCCAATCACACATAATTACCAGAAATTCTCCCTTTTTAACGAGTGAAAACTAGAAGAGAAAAGCAAGACCATGGTGTCATTATATACTAAATTAGAAGAAAACTGAAGAATCAGGGCAACTTTCCCCAAGTACGGGGTATTTTCCTCCTCTTGATGAATATAGTCTTCTGTTTTCTTCTTGTGCTGAACAACTTTGTGGCCCTCTACTCCATGCCTAAGATGACATACACTCAACAAATGAATATAACTTTACAGAGCATCTAGATGTTAACATAGAAAATAGAAAACAGCAAATATTATGAGAGAGGAGAAAACAACACCTGAATCAGAGAAGTATAGAAAGACTAAATGTTGCAGGACTAAAATTGATAATAATCAAAAGCTACAATGTAATATAGAACCAGATAATGTTATTTTTAGCCTTTAATTTTCCGCTTTTCAATAACGAGTTATCACAAGACAATAAGAACCTGTAGGGGATTTTGTGTCCATATATTAGACTTCTGTCTTCCTTTTCTTTCCTTCCCAGATATGACTGAATGCTTCAGTTTCCACAGCATACCTTATTAAAAATTTCTTTGGAAAAAGCACAGTGTATTCAGAAACTTTCAGACATATCTGCTGCCTATGAAATGAGGATAGCAGTATTTGTATCTCTTCTCTTTGAGACATGAGGATGGATGGCAAAAAATCACTTGTAAAATACTTTAGATGTCTTGGAAAAGGAGCCCATCGAAATGGAAATTATTATCATCGGAAGAGTCATAACAGTCTTCTACCTGTCATTGTTATAGTGGAAAATGGTGATTCATTCTACTTTCCTTCTCCTTTGTCCCAGTGGATAAAAATCAGCTTATTAGTTCCTTAGTGTAACTGACAGTCTCTCCTTTATAAAAACCCATCTCCAATTCACATTTCCACTAAAATTTTAATCCAATGAATTCTATTTTCACCTCTGTATTGCCAATTCAAGGGCATTCTCTGATGACTGTGCTCACTGCCTTCTAGTTCTCTTTCAGGAAGTGGGATAAGTTTGAGAAGAGTGGAGCCTACCTGTGGACATTACAGTCCTGTGCCCTTAGAAATGAAGGTGGAAGACTCCTGATCTGGAGATCGGCAGCACTTATGGTCCCAGTGCACAGTCATTCACATCAGGGCTAGGCAGAGGGGAGGGTCTTCTTATTTGAAGTACTTCCATCTCCCTGTCATGAATCCCTCATTTGCATAAATTCTCAATGTTAAAGTCATCATTGTGGAAATAAGAAGGTATTTAGCTCCTTGTAAAAATCAGAAATTTCCTCTAAGGAAATTCCTAGCTCCTGATGCCAGCAAAGGACCTTTAGGGAGAAAAATAATTGCCCCTTATAATGGCTGGGAGTTGCCTCAGACAGTCTCATATAGGTCAGTGTGATGAGAGATAACTTATAAAGTTCCTTGTGATTTCAGAGGATGCAGAAGTGTCTGAGAGCAAGTCACCTGGAAAGACATCAGAGTTAGAGTGAAGAGGACAGGGAAAGATATGTGTGTGGGCCTGCTGCCTAGGAAGCAGAAAAGGACATAAACTTTCTACTGCAAGCAATCAAAATGGAGGTGGTGGGTCAATAAGAAAACTTCATTAGTAAAATGAGGAATGACAGTATCTACCTCATTGTGTTGTTGTGATAATCAAAATAATAATACAACTAAATTATTTATAATAGTAACTGAAACATAATAGATATTCAGTAAGTATCAGTTAATATTATAATTTTGATTAGGTTCATTGTTTTTGCTGTTGTTATTCTTGGATCTCAAAAGAAGCAAACATTTAAAAGATCACACTACAGAAATGATTCTCTTCCAACCAGGGCCCTGATTCTCTCATTTTAGGAGAGAAGGGAAGAAAAAAGAGGAAGGAGAAAGCCTTCCCTTATCTATGAGATTTTGCCTCAAAGAGACTGCTATTCAACAGAGATGATTGAGTTACTTTAAACTGACAAGATTAGGCTTTCTGTCATCAACAGAATGTATGCTTGGAGAGTTATCTTTACTTTTGTAATCCTTAATAGTATTTTTGTCAGGATAGTTCTTATTGAATATTTATTGTTATCACTGCCTATTTGATCATTACTATTATTATTACCATTATTACATGTCCCAAATTTTAGACTTAAGTTCCCTGGGGAAGTAATCCCTACTAAATTTCCATCTCCTAGTACAGTGACCAGCATGAAGGAAAGAAAGAGGGAGAAATAAAGAAAAGAAATGACGTAAGATGGCAATAAAAAACTTACTAGCTAGCAATATATTCCAAGATTGTATTACCTTATTTGTAAGCTGTATTGTAAATATTGAGAATACTTCATTTTGGGGTATTATACTGTATGGTACATACACTCCACTTTCAGCTGGGAAACAAATCAACTGTTCAAGCTCTCACAGCTAGTAAGGAGCAGAAGCAGGACTTCATTCCTGGCCGATTTAAAGTCAAAACCCAGGCTACTAAACATGATGTTATACAATAGAATGCTGTCCACCAATTCCACTAATAATAGTTGATGTGACTTCCCCTCTTTCTCACTTCAAATGCAGTAGAAAAGAGCTCTGAAATCATGTATTTGAGTGGATGTTCTCACAAATTGTTCAGCACTTTGTATAAGTTATCCTACATTTCAGCTGCCAAGTTATCTGTGATATCCTAATTAGTTAGAAAATTTTCTTTTCAATAAGTCAAATTAATTATTATTTCCACTATGGTTTGCATTTGGTATGTTTTATGCAAGAAATCTTTCTTCACTCCACAGTCATTTCAATAACGTTTACTTTTACCCTTCAAGTTTATATGTTATTCACTCAGGTTTCTTTATGTAGTGTAAGGTAGAGTTTATTTTTCTTAAACTGTAAATCCATGTTTTCAATGCCATTTATAAAATGGTCCATCCTTTACACACTGATTTTTGATGTGACCTAGGTATACACTAATTTGAAAACATTCATGTTATCCGTCCTTCTTAATTTACTTTCCTGATTCATTTACAAGTTTCTTTCAAATGATTTTTATTAGTAATGGTTTTTTAAGTACATCAATATCTGATTTTTCAAATCTTTTTCCACAACCTCATTTTTGGCTTTTTTCTTTCTGAATTGTCTTCATCCTCTCTAATTCCTCTTGATATTTTTTAGAATGAACTTGTCAAATGTTCTTTGCCTCAATATTGCTAGAATATGTTTAGGAATTACATTGAATTTATTTATGAATTTAGGTAGAATTGATATCTTACTATATTTATTCTATTTATTCTTTGGGTGCAATCTTTCTTAATATTCTTCAATCGTGTTAAAATGTCAAGCTTAAGTTTATTTTATATTTTCACTAAGATTAAATCCTAGATACTTTGTAATTTTCTTGTTATCATAAATAATATTTTACTATTTATTTAAATAGATTATTGTGAGTAACATACAAAAATCTTGCCAAATTCTCTAGTCAGTCTTCCTTCCCTATTGATTAGTTATTATAGTTTTATTTTGGGGGGTTTTCTACATACATAATTATTTCATTTGAAAACAATAATTTATTTCTCATTCTTTGAAATCATTCCATATTTGTTTTGCATGTCCTATTATGTTGGCCAGAATCTGTATTGAATACTGGTGTTAATGACAGGTATTCAGTGTTAATGCAGCTTTAAAAATAATTGTATTGGCGGGGTTCGGTGGCTAGCCTGTAATCCCAGCACTTTGGGAGGCTGATTCCGGTTTGAGACCTGCCCGCACAACTTGCCGAGATCTCGTCTCTACAATAAACCAAAAATTAGCGGGGCGGTAGAGTGCCTGTAGTTCTGGCTACTTGGAAGGCTGAGGCGGAAGGATCCCAGGAGCCCAGCAAGTCGAGGCTGTGGTGGCCGCGAGCGTGTCACTGCACTCCAGGCTGGGCGACAGTGAGACACCAACCCAGAATATAATAAATAAATAAATAATTGTATCTAAAATGTCTTTATTAATTGTATTTGAGAATGCTGATGTTAGATCTTTTATTAATATTAACAAGGTTCCCTCTTTTTTTTCTTTTATTTATGTATTTATTTTAAAGATGTGGGGTACAATTCAGGGTTAAATATACAAATGTTCGTTATGCAGGTACCCGTGTTGATGAGGTGTCCCCCTCCTTCTCCTGACAGTTTCTCTTAACTGCCAATCCCACGCCCCCTCCCCTGGCAGTTTCCCACTACTGCCAATCTTCTTCCCATAGTATTATAGTTGTTCAAGGCCCGCTTATGAGTGAGAACACTTGGTACTCTGTTCTTTGTTTCTGTGATAGACCACTGTTATATGATAGACTCTAAATCCATCCAAATTTCTCTTCTACTACTAAACATCACAAATTTAAGATTTTTCATATGCTTTTTACATATCTACTGATATGATTGTGCTTTTTTATTCTTCCTCATCTATGCTTCCTTATATTCATGGAGCATCTCCTATTTTATTTCTTATCATAATGTATCATTATTATTTTATGGAACTTGGTTAGTTGACATTTCAGTTAATCTTTCAGTTAGAAACATATGCCTATATTCATAAGTGAATAATCCTACAGTATTTTCTTAATGTGTCCTTAGCCACTTTCTTTGAATAAATGTTAAGTTAGACCTAGAAAAAAAGAAAAAAACATATATAAAATGAGCTATTTGTTCTTACATTTAATATCACAGTTTCTAGCACCTTAGGAGTGAGGTAATTTTTTTCTTACCTTTTAAATTTCTTTTAAATGATAAGTGGTCTGTTTAAATCATTTTCTTCTTAAGAAAGCGATTATATTTTATCTTTTTCAGAGAGTGATTAATAGTTTCTTGAGTATTACATTTATAGGTATATAGTTAATACCTCAGCCATTTCTAAGGTACAATTCAATCTCTAGCCCTTTTCAAAATAATTTCTGTTTACTTTAACCGACATAGATATTTTTCTTCTCCTCATCCCTAAACCTTCTACTATGATAGAGGCTATGTGGTATGATCTGTCATTTCATTATATGCTAAATATGATTTTTAAAATACATTCGTTAGAAGAAGATTGCATCCGCCTCAGATGGACCTCTGGAAAGCAATTTCACATCTTCTTCTGCCTTGAACCTACAAATTCAAAGATCTACATATAGGTGAACCACCTGAATCATATTGACATGACAATGTTTCTATAAGCACCTTCCTCTTACAATTTCCTTATCTTTTCTCATTTGCTTGAAGTTTTTTGTTTGTTGTTTTTCTCTGCCCCATGTCCCACTTCCTGTTTAAAAACCCCTTAGCAGAAGTCATTGGTTCTTCCTGTCTGTTGATGGCTTTTTTTCTAGAACTCTGGGTATCTACTCTGTATTTGGCTGGAAGTATGCAGGAATTAATACCCTCACCAGCAGCCTTCAACCAGTGGTTCTTTGTAGTAGGTATAAAAATATCCAAACTCCCTTGTCTTTTGGTGAGATAATTCTGAAGCATGTTTTCCTCAGTCCTTGCCAAATTAAGTTCTAGTCACATCTTAAGTTTCCTAGCTTCTATTTCCTGTATCATTTCTCACTTTGTCACTTCCCAAATAAACTCTGTGTACTTGCAACTTTGTCTCAGTTTTCACTTTTGAGAAAATCCAACCTAAGACAAAAATCACTTCCTATTTCTGATCATTCAACTCCACATAGCTTTTAGAGTCAAAATCAAAATACATTTTTTCCTTCAAGTCTTTCTATTGTCATCTAAATCACTTTAGTATCTCCTTCCTGATTCTCTAATGTACAGCTTGCTTTTACTGCATAATTTATTATGTCATAGCACTAATACTGATTTAAATTGTATAATGTTATATGCTTTGTCAGAGTGCTTTGAGCTACAGAATCTATTAACCCGTATCGTTTGCTTTATTGTTATTTTTTATTGTATATTGGCTCTATTTACCAAGTGATATTTTAAGGTCTTTGATGGCAAGAGAACATAGAAAGAACTGCTATACACCATTAGATGGCCATTAAAATACAATGAATCAATTCAAATGCAATTGAACTATGTTAAATGTACACCAACAATTAAAGAATATAATTTTAGTATCAAATTTCTTATATGGAAGTTATATAGCATTACTCTTTTCTACTCCAGAGCATATTATATACCCACATACCATGTTGCTCTTTCAGAATTTGTTATAGTTCTAGTTAATTTGTTATATTTCTAGTTATTATCATATTTTTACAGATAGAAACAAAAAAGGCAATATCAAGGATTTAAAAAAAAGTTTTCATGTATATCTTTGAGGAGCTTTAAAAGGTATTTGCCTCTTTGGCTCATTTGATGTTCTGTTCTGTAAATATTTCTTTTTTTTTTTTTTTGAGTTGGAGTCTCACTCTGTCGCCCAGACTGGAGTGCAGTGGCCGCTCCCGGCCACCGCAGCCTCGACCTGCTGGGCTCCGGCGATCCTTCCACCTCAGCCTTCCAAATAGGTAAATATTTCTTATCTG
>CAUYQG010091009.1:0-18402 GCA_963574415.1 Tarsius wallacei | reverse complement strand
TTAATGGTGGTGGGTATCTATCTGAGGATGGGGAGACACCTCTTATCAACAAGGGTACCTGAACGAAATATTTTTGTATGCCTAACCCCTAACTGTACCCCACAATAACATAATAAAATAAAATAATATAAAAAAAAAAATTTATTATACTTCTTTTTTATTTTTTGAGTTGGAGTCTTACTCTGTCACTTAGGCTGGAGAGCAGTGGCACACTCACGGCCTCCCCAGCATCGACCTGCTGGGCTCCAGTGATCCTTCCACCTCAGCCTTCCAAGTAGCTGGAACTACAGGTGTGCATCTCCATACCTGGCTAATTATTTTTTTTGAGTTGGAGTCTCACTTTTCCACCCAGGCTGGAGGGCAGTAGAGTGCTCCTGGCCACCGCAGCCTCGACCAGCTGGGCTCAGGCGACTCTTCCGCCTCAGCCTTTCAAGCAACTGGAACTACAGGCACATGCCACACCCAGCTAATTTTTTTAGAATCTGTATTTTAAAAAGGCATCCTAGATGATCCTGATGGGAATCAGCCATGTCGTGACTGCTGCCAGGCATCAGGCTAGTGTGTTGAGATCCAGTAGTTATTATATAATAGTTGAAGCAGAACATGACTCATATATAATCCTGAATGTTATGTCACCATGGAGGCTCACAGCCAAAATTATAATCAAGAGTGAGTCAACTCCTCTCCATTTACCACTATTATCAATAAAATATTCATATGCTTACACATTTATGAAATTTTGATCATGTGGGCACTAATAGGAAAACTTGACGCTCCTGATTTTCACTTTACAAAGTAGCAATGTGCAATGCTTAAGGACTTAGACTTTGGTATCAGGTAGACCGGGGATTAAATCCTGGCTCAACAGCTGAAAAGCTGTGTGACTTTGTATAAATCACTAACCCTGTAAGCAACAGTTTCCTCATCTGTAAAATGCAGATAACATGACTTATTTCATAGGTTTATGATGAGAATTATCCTTTGTCAGTCTTTCCCACAGCAGGTGATGGCAACTCAATCTTTCCACCATCTGAGACCTGAAGTCTTGCAGTCATCCTGGACTCCTCTTTGCCCCCTATATCCCACATTCAACCCATCAGCAAATTCTTTTGGCTTCACTTCCAAAATAAACACAGAATCCAAACACTTCTCACCAACTCTTTTTCTGCTCTCTTAGGTCAAGCCACAGTCTTTATTTTTGTGTAATAGGTACCAAACTGACTTCTCTGCTACTATTCTTGCCTCGCTTTGTTCTTAACACATTCACCAGAGTGATTGTGTTAAAATGCAAGTGAGATCATGTTACCTATAGAATCAAGCCCTCCAACAACTCCTCATTTTTCTCAGTATAAAGAACAACATCCTCACATTGGTCTTTTATAGAGTCTGATATAATCAGATTCCCTGCTACCTCTTTGACCTCATTCCCAACTACTCTCTCTTCTGTACTCTACTCCAGACACAGAAACACCATTAATCTTTGCCAAACATGTCTAGAAAGTCCCAATCTTTAGTTTCTTGTTCTGGATTTATGCCATCTGCCTGAGTTGCTCTTCCCCCAGATAGCTGCATGACCAACACCCATCTCCTCCAATTCTTTGCTCAAATGTCACAGTGATGCCTTCCCTGGACTAACCTATTTCAAATCTTTTCTGTCTTTATTGCTGTACTGAGGACCTCCTTTACTCTACTTTTATTTTTCCCCATAATTTTCTAAAATATCATAATAATGTTTGCTATTCATTGTCTTGTCCCAGAGGAATGTCGGCCCCATGAGGGCAGAAAACCTGTTTATTTCTCTGATGCAGTGCATGTACTTAGCATGCAAAAACATTTATTATATAGTGGATGCTCAATACATATTTTTAAAATAAGTGAAAGATGCATGAAAAATGCTAATCACAGTGCCTGGCATACAGACATTATTGAGTAAATGGTAGTTTTTTAAAAATTGTTTTTGAAACCTCTGAGAAGCTATTCCTATTTTGGGTGCCCTAGCCTAAGACTTTGAATAGCACATGTTTGCCTTTCAGAGAATCCATGCCTCAGTGAATCCATTGTCCTGTGAGGTGAGTGGGTCTGGGAGTCCCCTCTCGTTCTGTCAGAGATAAGCAACTATGCTTGCAGGAGCTAAGTAATTCATATAACGAACTGTTATAGAATCAGGGCTGAATATATTTCAGGTCTGTCACTTCTGAGCCTGGTGCCCTTTCTATGGTGCCATGGAAATTAGAAAGGAGAGATGACTTTTTACACCAAGTTCTTAGCTTTCCCAGCCCAGCTTATGTGTTAATCAAACATTCAAAGTGTTAATGTGCACAGGTGCCAAGATAATGTCAATAGTCTAACGTGGGCCTCATTTATCTACATTACCTTGAAACAAAGGAGATCTGTAAATTTGGGAGACATTGAATTGAATGACAAAATCAATTACAAGAACTTTCACACAGTAGATTAAAAAAATTACTGATTCCCCAAAGAGATTGTAAATGCCTTGTCTTTTTCTATTATTTGAAGAAAGGAAAGTCAGTTTGGGGTAATGTTACACTCTCCTCATAATAAATATGCTGAAAATTTAAAAATGAGGAAAAAACTGTCTATAATTCTGTTATCCTTAAAAATCGATAGTTGTTATTTTAATATTCTCTTCCACGTTTTGCTTATATGCATATGGTATAATATTTCATGGTATAGCAATCTTTTCTTTTTAATTTGAGATACCCTGAATTTTTTGTCTTTATCCAGTGTTTAAAAATATTATACTTTTACAAGTTACACAAAACACCATCTGGTTGGTGTACTGCAGTTCATTTAACAATCCCCGTATTGTTGGATTTGTAGGTTATTTTCAATGTTTTACTGTTTATATGACATTGTAATGAATGTCTTTGTATATGCAGTTTTTCCTTGAGGTAGTTTCCCTCTTCCTGTAACAACTCCAAAGAGTGCTACTACTATATTAAAAATACTTTATGACTTAATACGTGTTTTTTCTTTGCTCCTCTTTATGGCCTGTGATGATTTTATCAAGTGGCAAATATATATTGTATATATGGGAAATTAGAAAACAATTGATTGTTATTTCTTGCTCATTAATTTTCTCATCAGGACAACTTCTGTTATTATTCCATTTTTGAGATGATTCTAAGGGAATTGTTTAATTCTTTGGGAATTTACTCAATAAATAGGTTTCTCTTCTCAGAGGTGCAATGGTCTGAATGTTTGTATCCCACCACAATTATATGTTGAAATCCTAACTCATAATGGGGTGGTATTAGGAAAACTTTGTGAGGTGATTAAGTTATGAGGGAGGAGTCCTCACGAATAGAATGAATGCTCTTATAAAAAAGATCCAAGAGAGTTAGCCAGGCCTTTCCACCATGTGAGGCTACAATGAGGAGGCCCCATCTATATGTGTGACCCAGAAAGCAGGTCCTCACCAGACACCGAAACTGCTGATGCCTTGATCTTGGATTTCCCAGTCTTCAGAACAATGATAAATAAATTTTTGTTGTTTATAAAGTACCTAGGCTATGATATTTTGTTGTAACATCCCAAACAGACTAAGATAAAAATACGATGTTGCCATTCTTCAGATATCTTAACTCCGGTTTAGATTCTCTTGATACAGACTCTGCCGGGAAGAGGGATGGACTTAAGAGTCAGACAGCTTGTATCTATGTCTTAGCTATGCCATTTATTAAAAAAATGCTTTGTAAGTTCTTTATATACCAAAGTGTTATTTTTTTTACTGTAGAAAAAGAAAAATATCCAATTATTCAAAATCAATTCCTAAATTCCCAAAAGGTAATTCCAAGGTTTAGATTACTGCTTTAGTTTTTAGACCTAACTCATTAGAAAGGTATATCTCTTAGTACATGTGAGATTGTGTGTTTTCTAGTGGGTTAATTGTAGGCAGTGGAAAAATAGACCTGGATTTGACTCTAACTTCACTATTTACAAGCTGGATGACTAAAGTGGAATTTTGACAACTTCTCTAAAATGGGAATAATGATAGAACTAAAAGAGTTAAACAAGACAATATATGAAGTGGGACTTCCCCTCCAAAATCTCAGAATTTATTTGTAAAAAATTGTGTACTTATTCTTACATGTTTAAACTTCAGTCACCTTCAAAGTACTCTCTGTTTGATGCAATACACCTATTGAGATGTGTTTTCCACTGCTCAAAACAGTTTTTGAACACATCACTTTTGATCAATGTTTAGTACTTTTGCTGTTTTTTTGGTTTCACCTCTTTTGTGTAAACAAAATGTTTCCCTCTGAGAACTTTTTTCATCCGAGGAAACAAACAAAAAAAGTTGCTCCAGGTAAGGCTGGGTGAATATAGAGGGTAGGGCACAAGGGTCATGCCGTTTTTGGTGAAAAACTGCTGGACACTCAGCATGGTGTGGGCAGGTGTGTTCGTAAATCTCCCATCATGAAACGGGCAAATGCGTTGAAAGAATCTTAAAAAAAAATTCACTGAAGCCAAAAGCAGCCTCTCACAACAATGCTAGCTGATACATTGATGCCGATGGTTTCCCAGAACATTTATGTAGCAGAGGAAGCCTGTACTACAAGGGGCTTGCCCTCCAAAAGATCATTCCGATTTTTTTAGGTCCCCATTGTATTATCAAATGCCTAGCAGAGTACTTGGTATTCAGGCACCAGTAGTATTAGTTCTCCTCCCTGCCCTACCTCAATGCCCCATGAGAAGTTAATAGGTATTTTCACAGTATTATTTTTCCTCAGAAACTTCAGGGGAGTACAACTTTATTGTATATCAATGTATTTTAGTTTGGCTTCCATAAAATATTTAGGAGTGTTTTAAACAGAATTTTCTTACTTCAAATAATTATTGCTGGAGATAGGCTGGCTCAGTGGGCTATGTTCAGCAAGTGATAACTGACACTTAAGCTATTTATTTCAGTATATTTGCTATGCACTCTATCTTTCCTTTTGGTACAGATAGGATGGATTTATTTTCAAGTAAAGATGAATGCTTATGTCCAGGGCTCAGCATTGAATGCACAAGTGCATGGATTGGTAGTTTAAGCACATAAATATTGCCACAACTTGTCCATGAGATGGCAAGTAATAACTTCTCTCATTCATTGCAATTCTATAAAAAACAATCTTTGTTTTACTATTAAAAAATATAAGTATTCTTCTCATTTCTATATCACTCTTTATTTTATACCGTATGTTCCTGTGAATTACCTTAACCAAATCTTACTCCTCTGAGGGAGTCAGATTCAAAAAGTATTTATTATTAAACATCCACTATGTGTTAGATTTGTCTAGTAGGCACTTTCACACAACTTTTTCATGTAGTCGTCACTTTCAGCACTTAATGAAAGACAAATAGTTGGAGCAGAGTAACCAGGTTTCAAATCTGGTCTTTAACTCCCAGTTTGGTGCCTTTTTTTTTTTTTTTTTTTTTGCAGCAGTATTTTTTCTCAAGGAGTTGGTGTGATGCTGTAGAATGAGCATCAGCCTGAGTCTGGTGATTCCCAGTGAATGGCTGGCGTTCTAATCCCAGTGAATGGCTTATGGTGGAGCATTAGGGTAGCCATGTATTCTCTCTGGGCCTCAAGTATCTAAGTTGCAAAATGAGGAGCTTAGATATGATGACCTCTTTGGTCTCTCCCTTTCCTGATAATCCATATGTCTAATGAAAAATACTCAATTAATGGAGAGATTTTTAAGGATGTGTTTTCATTGGATAGCTGTCCAGATTTGGAAATAAGTTTATGAATTTTAGGTTTGGAATGATCTGATCACCTGGCTCTAAGAGTCTTCACTTTCAATATTCACCAATAGCCTGCTCAGGGTAAACCAGGAATTTGGAGCTTGATCTTATCCTGTCTCCCTGCTTAACACAGACAGAAGATTTCTCTCTCATTCTCAAGAAAGCAATAAGAAGAGAAAAGGTAAAGAAGAATTATGATTTGTTTTTATAATAGTCTCAAATTCATAGACTGTTGGTTACTGTTGGTAGAGATCTTGGGGAGGATTTATTTCAACTCAATAATTAAAAATACAAGGAAAAAATGAGGCCCAAAGCAATGGAGTGCAGGAAGATACAAGGTCCACGGTGATATAGAGGCAGTCAGGATGAGAACCCAGGGTTCCCGGTTTCTAGGCCAGTGAACTTTTACACTCAATAACTAGGAACTTGGAGCAATTCTTATTTTTAGGTTCATGTCAGTCAGCAAGCATATAAAGCTGTGGGTTGACTGACTGATCCAATCTTAGATTGTTTTCATGGAAGCAGCAGAAATACAGTGTGGGGTATTGATAAGAACTTGGGCTTTGGAGTTATCCAGGCTGGGGTTACCAGCTTGTGAGCTTGGGCAAACTACTGAACTGCTTTGAAGACATCCAAGTACTATATAGCAACTGGGGCATAGCAAGAGAGTGGTGGCAGGTGAGACTGGAGAGGCAAGCGGTAGATACACCATGGAGAGATTTTCACACATGAATGTTATATCTGGATAATCAGCCATCTATATCTTCACCTTTTTTTTTCATACTTGAGGAATAGAACAAAAAGAGGACCTAAAATGGGAGACCATATTTGAATCTTGTCTCCTTCATTTTTCAATTTATGTAACCTTGGGTAAGTCAGTCTCTATAAATCTTAGTTTTTCACCTTTATGGTAATCCCTCTTGTACACACATTGCATCACATTCTCTTGGCCTCTTTTCTATTCCAGCGATCACGAGTGTGAACGGTTCTGCTCAAGCTCCTACCAGCTTTACTCTTGACAGTGCTTCAGTCAAATTTGTGCTGCTTTCTGTCTCATTATGCCTGCAGCAGCCTGCTCAACTCACACATGGGCAACCTGGATGAGTACAAGAGAGTTAATGTCCCTAGGAGCATTCCTCAACCAATGGAAAGTGGGGACTCCTCAAAAAGAGGGACAGGAATGAACACTACGTTGGAGGCCAATTGGATAATGCTTCTTGAACTGACTTTTTCTCTTTCCTCCGTCTATCACTTCTGCTTTCTTGCATCGCTTCAAATTACTGTACACAAGCCCTTATCGTAGGTCCTGCAATCAGGTAGAAGCCAGACTAAGGCATCACCTATTAAGTGGCATAATATAATACCTTCCCCATGAATTGTTAAATGAGGCATGTATGCATACAACATAATAAAGATTAAATTAGATATAAACATTAGTATGCATGTAAAACACATAGCATGGTACCCAGCACAGATCAGCATTCAAGAAATATTATATAGTATTATGTGCCTACTGCTTCTGTCCATGGGTCTACATAATCCATTCCATGTCTGAATCATATATACTATTTGTAAAATTATAGGTTGAGTTTTTTTATTTTTTATTTTTGAGTCAGGGTCTCACTCTGTTGCCCAGGCTGAAGTACAGTGGCATGATTATGGCTCACTACAGCCTCAACTTCCTGAGCTCATGAGATTCTTCCATCTCAGTCTCCCAAGTAGCTTGGACTACAGTTGTGCGCCACCATACCTAGCTAATTCTTTTTGGAATTTTTTAAATTGTAGAGAAGAGGTCTTGCTCTGTTGTTTAGGCTGGTCTCGAACTCCTGGGTTCAAGCAGTCCTCCCACGTCTATCTCCCAAAGTGCTGGAATTATAGGCATGAGCCACTGCAACCTGGCCTAGGCTAAGTTTTAGTATAGTATTGTCCTTTTGTTTTTTCAGGTCATTTTAGTACAAGGTTAAAAACATAATAAAATATTTCTTTGGGTCTACTCTACCTATTGTTGAGGGACTTCCAACTTTACCTATTTTATTTTCTTCAGGTTGTTCTTGATGTCTCCAGGGGTAGACTTTCAGGCATTTTCTGCTACTGGAAGGGGTCTAGCATTTTCTTTTTTTCCATGCTGCGTATTTGAAGACAGTGTTTTCTGCCCATTTTGTAAATGTGAAAATTGAAGTTTAGGTGCTTTCCCAACTTGTTGAAAATCATGCAACCAGTGAGTGTTAGACTCTAAAACTGAACTGTGTGTGATTTCAGAACCTGAGTTCAAACCTGTTTTTTTTTAACCAAAGAAAATATTTATTTACATATTTCATGTTGATGCATTTGCTAGTTGTTATGAAGAGCACAAATATGAATAAGCAAACTTTTCTCTCAAAGAGCTTACAAACTTCTGGGGAAAAATATTATAAATCAAAATTTTCTTGAGTTCCTCTTAATGCACACTTAAAATATAATAAATAAATTCTGTTATTATTGATTTATATACAGTAAAGATAATACTGTTATATCTTTTCTTTCTTTTTTTTTTTGAGTTGGAGTCTCACTCTGTCACCCAGACTGGAGTGCAGTGGCATGCTCACGGCCATCCCAGTGTCGACCTGCCTCAACCTTCCAAGTAGCCAGAACTACAGGCACGCAATACCATGCCAGGCTAATTTTTAATTTATTGTAGAGACAAGGTCTCACCAAGTTTCTTGGGTTGGTCTCGAACCTGCGGGCTCAGGCAATCCTCTCAACTTGGCCTCCCAAAGTGCTGAGCCACTGAGCCCAGCCTGATGGATCTTTTCTAATGATCATTTTATAACATCTGGAAGTGTTCATTAAATTAGATATTTTAAAAAAATTATTTTATTTTAAAGATGTGGGGTACAATTTAGCATTAGGTATACAAGTAGTCGTCATACAGGTAAAGTTTGGATCTACCTTGGTCCCCATTTTGCCTGGTTTCAGATCAGGTACCCTTATTAATGTCAAGCCTGTTTTACCATTCCATTTCTCATGATATAATCACTTTTATGTATCTGGACAATGTAGATGATCTTAATTTCCAGTTTTTAAGCAAAGAGACAAGAACAACTTTGCCAGATTGAAACACTCAAGACAAAGGAGCCCAGGAAGCAAAACTCATCAGAAAAATAGGAAAGTTTTCATGGAGTTGCTATGAGTCAGAAACTTTTAATGAATCCAGTTGTGTTGTTTACCAAGTTAAGATCCTCTCAGATGTCAGGAGACAGATGCCTAGATGTCAGCTCATAAAATACAGCTCTAGTATGATAGCAGAAATACAAGAGGCTGGAATCCCTCTGTGCTAAGATAATGAAGGAGGCCTGAGATAAGTTGGAAGAAACATTGGTTACCAAGAGGGATAGTGATTGTTTTTTTATTATATCAAATATTTATGAGAGTGGGATTTGATTACCCATGGTTTAACAATTCAAAGGAAAGATAATTTCCAAGAGTTGCCCAAGGTGTTGAAGCAATTCAGATAACTGTACCTTGCATTAAAATAATTAGTCACTAGAATTTGGAATGCATGCAAATTGTGATGGGAGTAGAAGACACTCGCAATATTAAGGCTTGAAGGTGCAACATGTTCAAAAGATTAAAATATATCCTGTTGTCATAGACACCATTCCATCCCTTGTCAATACAGAATATGGCTTTGATTTTGAATTTTATTAATGTTTATTGAATGCCTATCATGTGTGACACACTTTTATATTGCTTAAAATTTTTTTAAAGAGTACAAAACTCATTAAGTTATGTATTATGATTTCACTTTATAGATAAGAAAATTTATATCCAGAAAAGTTAATTGGTGCTGCAAGATATGAAGTTAGTAAGATAAAAGTTGGCCATGGTACTCAGGCCTGTATGACACAAAGATCCATAATCTTTCCCTCATATCATTCTGCCATCCTGGTAGTCCTAACCTATACTTTCTGAATCAAAAGGGAGTTATGGAGACTTGGCATGAGGTCTGTTGTCTTGGTGGAACAAAACAAGCAATATGATATTCTGAATTTGAATGACGTAGGAAGTCAAGCTCATTCATCACTGATTCATTACTTGAAAAGTTGTGCTTATTAACTTTGGTAAGAAATGAGTGAAAGTGGCTCAGAGCTAAAGGAACTGGGGATACATGTGACTCAACCTGCACATTTTACAAGTGAGAATTCTGGGGTCCATAAGAAGGAAGTAATTTGTCCAAGGCTGCTATATGATGAATCAGTGTCTTACTCCCCAGAGTCCTAGTTTTTTATAGTAAAATCTTGGGTCTGTACTCTGGAACTACATCGGAAAAGATTAGCTTTCCTTCCATATGAAATTCCTTTAAAATTTGGTGACAGTGCTCCTGTGCCCCTGAGTCTCTTGTTTTTCAGGTTAAGCAGCATTTCATTGTTCACACATTCCCATGCTGGCAGAGTGTCTAGACACTTCATGATGCTTAATGTTTTCCCAAAGTGCATCATATTGTCAATTTTCTCTAAAGCTGTAATATCCAGAAATGAATGCATCACTCCAGATCATGTCAGTAAAATAATCAAGAAGAATGGATGTACATTCTTGCAACTTTCACAATTCAGGTTAAGTTTTGAAAATAATTTAATGTTATAAAGAAAATTTCATGCTATAATAATTAGTTTCAGAATCATGGAATCATAAATATGGAAAATTGAGATGAAATAGAATGATTGTTTTTCTTACTTCAAACTTATACGTATATTGGATAAAATGTAACACAATTTTCTTCACATACACAGGCAAAGAGAAGACTTAGAACAGAAAATACTCTGGTGCCAAACTAAGAGGAAGTTCAAAGTCAGAGCAGCTAGTGAACCGAAAGTTGAAAATGCTTATGTAATTACTGTAACATCATATAGAACTTGGACTTTGGGGACTAGAAGTAAGATTCTCTGATAATGGCATCAGGAGAGTTCAAGCTCATGCTATAGATAAACTGCCTATCTAATGGCAGGAGCCTTGAAGACCTGTCCATTTCAGAATAGGGAACAGAAAAACTAGCTGCCTTCCCTAGGAGGCAGCAAGAAAGTTTGCAATATACTTGGGGTTGTGTCTGATAAACAAATCACAAATGAGAAATCAGAACCCCAGATTTGCACCATGCATAGCTGTGACATATGACTTCAAAGTACTCAAGCAGTGTGAATACCAAAATAAAAAGTTAACAGAAAAATTGGTCTAGAACCAGGAAAACTAGAACCAGTGGAAACCATAAAGACTAACAAGGGAAGATATAATACATCTTATAGAAATCCTTCCGGAGCAGAACTCCCAAAGTGCTGTTGAAGATGACCTTACAAGCAAATATTAAACAATACATAAAGAAATATAACCGCCATGAGGGATATCAGCAAGTGCAACACACATCAGCAAATAAACTAAATATCACCTCAAGAAATAGAAATAATAAAGCAATATAAAAGATATGCTAAAATAAATAGGTTTAAAGTGGTCAAAGGAAGAGATTAAAGAGAGGTAGAAACCAGAACACAAGCAATATAATTTAAAAAATCACGAAACAGAATTAAAGTAGAATTCCAGAAATGAGTAAAAGTTCATTAAATTAAAGCACTTATTAGATAAAGAAAGAAATAATGATTTTTAAAGAAGACCTGATTATCCAGAATGTGGCATAAAGAAGTAAAGATAAGAGAAAAAGAAATTGAGAATGGAAGCTAGAGATTCCAACTTAATGGAAGTATTAGGTGGAGATAATAGAGAGAATTGGATAGAGGCAATATTGAAAGAAATGACTGAGAGTTTTCTAGAATTAGTACATGAACCTACACACTGAAAAAGTACACAAGTCCTGATCAGAATAAATTAGTTAATTGTCAGCAAATACTTAATGAGCACTTATCATATGACAAACACTGTTGTACATTTTCAGTCAAACAGATTAAAAACTTTTGCCCTCATAGAGCTTACATTCTAGTTGAGGTTGTGGAGAAATGAAAATTAAACAAAATACACAGGAAAAGTAAAACAGGCAAGCGGGGGGAATTGTACTTACCCTCTGGCCATCTGGTACCCATATAACCACTCCACTCATGCATCTTTGTTGTGATTTGAGACAGAGATTGGTTATATTCATCTCTGCACATCATGAAGCATGCAGCATCATGGTCCCTGTTCCTGATGCAATCTGGATGTTCAATAAAAATCAAATTAATTTATTGGATTAATTTTATACTACCTTTATTAGTATTAAGTTTGATTTCTAATGCTGTAGTCATCTGTTCTTGGAAAGAAGTAACCAAGATTTCATTATTTGCCTGCCCACAGCCATGACTTTAGAATTGTCATTCTCAATTTGTGACTGTCCACTCATTTACTGGGACCTCATTTAGTGCTCATGGTCTCTTTCTTAAACTATTGCCACTGTCCCCTAATTGGTCTTTCTTCCTCCAGTCTCTTTCCCCACTAATTCATTATCCACACTGGCGCTCAGAATGACTTTTTTAAAATAGGTTTGAGTGTGTTATTTTTTCTGTTTGAAGTCTACCAATGACACCCCTAAAGCTTTTCTAAAATGTACAAAGCACTCTATGATCTGGCTACTTCCTGTCTTCCCAGTTTCTCTTTTTCTCTCTGTCTCTATTCTCACCCTATGTGTTATCTGTAAAAAATATATAGCTGGTTCCTTGAATGGTCATATGCTTTCAACATGTTTCTGTCCCTTTATTCCTTCTGCTACATTTGTATGACAAGCCTTTTCTTCCTTAATTCTCTTTCTTTACTGCCAGATGAAGACATACTCATCTTGAGATTCAGTTTGTTTTACCTCCTCAGTAGTGCTCCTCTTTTCACCTTTTCGTTTTTGAGAATATTCCTATATTTACTTTTTAAATTTTTTACTTTGTGTTTTTTTCTGTTAAATCCTAATTTATTATTATTATTTTAATTTTTTATTTTAAAGATGTGGGGTACAATTCAGGGTTAGGTATACAAATGTTCATTATGCAGGTACCTTTGTTGATGATGTGTGCCCCTTCTCCAGGCAGATTCCCGATACTGCCAATCCTGCTTCCCCATCCCCCTACTGGCAGTTTCCCACTACTGCCAATTATTCTTCTATAGCATTATGATAATTGTTCAAGGTCCCCTTATGAGTGAGAACATGTGATACTCAGTTCTTTGTTTCTGTGAAAGATCACTCAGTGTTATAGACGCTAAGTCCATCCAGAGTGCTGTGAAATTCATAATTTTGTTCTTCTTTATGACTGCATAATATTTCATGTACCACCAGTCCTCTTTTGATGGCAGCACAGTTGGTTCCATGTTCTTGTTACTGTGAACAATGCTGCAATAAACATACGTGTACAGGTATCTTTTTTATAGAGTGATTTTACTTCTTCCAGGTATATTCCCAGTAGGGGGATTGCGGGGTCATATGGAAGATCAATTTTTAGATCTTTTAGGAATTACCACACCATTTTCCACATAGGCTGTACTAGTTTACACTCCCACCAATAGTGTAAAAGTTTTCCCATTTCACCACGTCCTCTCCAGCATCTGTTGTTTTTTAAGTTATTGATGATAGCCATCCTGACTGGAGTTAGGTGGTACCTCAGTGCAGTTTTAATTTGCATTTCTTTGATGACTGGTGAGACTGAGTACTTTTTCATGTATCTGTTGGTTGCTTGTACATTTTCTTTTGAGAACTGTTTATTCATATTTTTTGCCCACTTTGTAATGGGGCTGTTTGTTTTTTTCTTTTCAGCATGTTTGAGTTCCTTGTAGATCTTAGATGTTAGACTTTTGTCAGACATACAGTTGGCAAATATTTTTCCCAGGCTGTGGGCTGTCTTCTTGCTCTCTTGATGGTTTCTTTGGCTTTGCAGAAGTTTTTCAGTTTGATGAGATTCCACTTGTCTATCTTATCTCTTATGGCATGGACACTTGGGGTTTTGATCAGGAATTGGTTGCCAGTTCCAATTTCCATAAGAGTGTCTCCTGCATTTTCTAATTTTCTTACAGTTTGAGGTTTTACATCTAGGTCTTTGATCTATTTAGAGTTGATCTTTGTGTATGGTGATAGGTAGAGATCTTGTTTTAATTTTCTGCCAGTTTTCCCAGCACCATTTTCTGAATAGGTTCTCCTCTCTCCAGTCTGTGGTGGAGGCTTTGTCGAAGATGAGCTGTTTGAGGAATTGAAGTTTTGCTTCTGGAATCTCTATTCTATTCCATTGGTCTATATGCCTGTTCTTGTACCAATGCAAGGCTGTTTTTATTATTGTAGCTTTGTAATAAAGTTTAAAGTGTGGGAG
This sequence comes from Tarsius wallacei, assembly GCA_963574415.1. Classification (NCBI taxonomy): domain Eukaryota; kingdom Metazoa; phylum Chordata; class Mammalia; order Primates; family Tarsiidae; genus Tarsius; species Tarsius wallacei. The sequence goes on along the minus strand of CAUYQG010091009.1, from coordinate 4,348 downwards.
TGTGATACCTCGTGCTTTGTTTTTTTTTTTTTTTTTTTGCTGAGAATTGTTTTGGCAATTCATGGTCACTTATGTTTCCATGAATTCCTTAATTGCCGTTTCCAGGTCTGAGGAGAATGCTGTTGGCAATTTAATGGGTGTTGCATTAAATCTGTAGATTGCATTGGGTAGGACGGACATCTTAACAATGTTGATTCTTCCAATCCATGAGCATGGAATATTTTTCCGTTTGTTTGTGTCATCTTTGATTTCTTTGAGATGTGTTTTGTAGTTTTCATTGTAAAGATCTTTCACATCTCTGGTTAGAAAGATGCCAAGATATTTGATTTTTTTCTTGCTATTGTGAATGGGATTATGCTTTTTATTTGGGTTTCTGTTTGTGTAAGGGCCATTCTTAAGAGGTTTTATATGGAAAGGAACAAAGTATTAGAAACTGGAGTAAAAGTTATCCATGTTTCATTTATTTATACTTTAAAAGGTAATTTATTGATTATATAGTTGTTGGGTACATTGTAGTGAGGGTTTACTACATAAGTAGGCTGCATGCATTCTTAGTTTGGTTTCTTCCTGGACCTCAGTTTCCCAGTACTCAACCAAGTACTATTTGTGTTCTCACATGCCCCATTCTCTTTCTTCCCTCTCTCCCTTAGCAGAGCCCAGAGACTGCTTATCCCACACTTGTGCTAATGTGACTAGCGATTGGGGCCCACTTATGAGTAAGAACATGTGGGATTCAGTTCTCTGCTTCTGTAGAAGTTCACTTAGTATGATGCTCTCCAACTGCATCCAAGTTGTTGCAAAGTTCATGATTTTGTTTTTCTTTATAGCTGTGTCATACTCCATCATGTATATGTACCACATTTTCTTTGTCTAGTTAACTTTTTGTGGACAGCAGTATTGATTTCATGTTTTTTGCTATTGTGAATAGTGCAGCAATAAACATGCCATGTGTAGGTGTCTTTTTAGTAGAATGCTTTATCAGGTCTGCAAATTAAGTTCATCCTAGAAATTAAGTCATCCTAGAAAAAGTACTACATATCTCATTGATAAATACCACTACTGTCACCTTCAAAGTACTCTCCTTGGGAAGCTATGTACTGGTGTCAGCAACTAGTTCACTCATCAAAGTAATTTTGGAACTTTTTATCTGGAGTGGCCAACAGAGCTTTTGTTGTGAGAATGTCAGAGTTTAAATTAGAGCAACAATCAAACATTAAATTTCTTGTTAAACTTGGCAAAAGTGGAAGTGAAATCAGAGACATGTTAGTACAAGTTTGTGGGGATAATACCATGAAGAAAATGTCATTGTAAAGATGGATTAAATGTTTTACTGAGGGCAGAGAAAGTGTCACTGATGAAGAGAGGTCAGGATGGCCAGTAAAGAGCAGAACTGATGAAAATATTGCAAAAATTTGTTGAATTGTGTGTAACCATCAATTGACTGTAAGAAGCATGGCAGACCAAATAAACATCAACAGAGAAATAGAAAGATATTAACTGAAAATCTTGGCATGAGAAAGGTGTGTGCAGAAATGGTCCTTGTATCACAAAAATGCACAAAGTCACACAGCATTATCTGTGAGGGATTTTTTAAGGTGGTAAACAAATAAACATATTGGAACACCCTCCCTACTCATCTGATCTGGCTCCCAACAACATTTTTCTTTACACAAAGATAAGGAAATATTGAACAAAAGATTTTTTTTGACATTCAGGACATCAAGGGCAAAAACACAATAGCTCTGATGACCATTCTAAAAAAAGAGTTCCAAAATTTCTTTGACAGGTGGACTAGGCACTGGCATCAGTGCATAGCTTTCCAAGGGTATTACCATAGTGATTTGACTATGACCATAGTGATATTCAGCAATGAAATATGTACTGCTGGGGTGGAGCTTAAAATGGCAACCAGACTGGTTGGACTGTGAGAGTCTCTGCAATAGCAAGTGTCCATAGAGACTCTGCGTGAGTAGGCATGCGCTTGTGGGAGAGTGAAAGTTCGTCTTAGGGGAGACTCATGTTCATGCACCCAGGGACCCTCTCTGAGGGTGACTGCAAGTTCCCACAGCCCTGAGATTGGAGTGCAGGTGCACAAGATTGTCTGCTGTTGTTTGCAGAATGCTCCTGAGAAGAGCCTGCCAGATCCAGCTGATTCACATCACCTGGTACCTGGCCCACACCATCGACTGTTATAGTGGATCAACTGGAGCCCTGATTCTGATCAGTGGAGAGAGAGGATTGAGAGAGCCAGAGAGGAGCCCCATGCCCAGTGAGGAAACGCTGACTGCAGCCATTTTCTCTGTCTCACGACCAGGCATGGATTTGCATTGCCCTGCCCAGCCTCCAACTTGGAGCATATGGTTGTCTCATCAAACTGGGAGAGACAGAAATCCTTCTCCCATGCTGGATTGGACACAGACAGGTCAGATCTGGGTGGCAGACTTGACAGGCAGCAAACCCGGTGAGTCCAGATCTGATCCACACTCTTTCCAAAGTACACCTGGAGCATCTGACCCAAGCTGTAAGCAACCCAATCTGACTGTGCTGAGAGCAAGGGGAGGGGATAGAAATCAGAGCTGAAAGGACGCTGGACTTACAGGAATGACATGAGAGCAAGTTTGGCTCTTTGATTTTATTTATTTTATTTTTATTTTTTGTCTGTTTTGCTCATTTTGGGTTTTTGTTTGGTTTTACTTTTTTCTCTTTCTTTCTGTTTTGATAACTTTTTCATACTTGCTTTGTTTCTGTTATTTTACTATTTTTTCTCGACTTTAGACTTCCTGTTTGTGTGTGGGAAGAGTACTTCAATGGGCAGGTTTTTGTTGGGCTATGTGTTTGTATGATTATCTGTATTTTTTAGTTTTTTTAAAACTCTTTTCTGTCTTTTTGTCTCTTTTCATTTGTTTTTGCTACGTCTGTCTGTTTCCCTCTTACTCTTCCTTCTCTCCACCTTCCTCTTGCAACCTCTCTTCCTTTTTCCATTATTTTCCTTTTTCTTACCTCATTTTGCTTCCAGAAAGCAAACCTATACTCCCACTGCATAGACAAATTGTAAGGTAGTAGGAATTGGGTTCCAGGGTGCCCATACACCTGTCAGTGGATACTGGGATCAGCAGATATATTTTGAAACACAGTTCCCCCCTTAATTAAATCTCAAAACTGCAGAAAGTACACCCTCCAACCCACAATCCAGCTTCAGAATTGAACAAAGCCAGAGGACCCACATAAGGAAGGATAGGAGACTGAACAAGCAGAAGTTAAAGCAACCCCATCATCCCTGAGCAACAGAATTAAAGAAGAGGGGGATAAAAGGTGAGTGGAGAGGGAAATTTACACAAATGAAGAAAAACTGAAAGAAGAAAATAGGTCTCACACAGATCCCTGGGAGGTCAGACACTGAGAAAGCAGACTTCAGAACACAATGAGGAGACCCCAGAATGACTGGTCTCAAACAAAAAAACACAGATATCAAGACATTAACAGAGGTAATAAAAAGAATTGAGGAGAGACAAGAGGAAAATAGGAAGGAGTTGTTAACTGAGATAACAGCAGTAAACAATATTGTGAATGAAACAAAGAACAAACTAATAAGCATGGAAAACAGATTTAGTCAAGCAGAAGAAAGAATCTCAGAGCTTGAGGACCAAAATAGGACTAACCCAAACTGTCAAAAACATAGAAAAGAAGCTTAGAAAGACAGAACAAAACATTCAATAGATGAACGATTATTTCAAGAGACTGAACCTAAGAGTTATTGGACTTCCTGAGGTAGAAAAAGAGACAGAGATCACCCTGAAACAAACATTCTGTGAAATTATTCAAGAAAACTTCCCTCATCTCATCAGTGATGTGACCATTTGAACATAAGAGATTTAGAGAACCCCAGCAAGACAACAAATGAGAAGACCAACTCCTAGACACATAGTAATTTGCCTAAACAAAGTAGGTATAAAAGAAAAAATCCTAAAGGCAGCAAGAGAAAAAGTCAGACTACCCACTGAGAAAGACCAATAAGAATAGCAGTTGATTTATCTACAGAAACACATCAGGCTAGGAAAGCATGGAGCCCAATCTTCAAAGTTCTCAAAGATAAACAATTTCAACCAAGAATAAAATACCCAGCTAAGCCAAGGTTCATCGGTGAAGGAGAATTAAAAACTTTCCCAGATATTAAATCCCTAAGAACTTACACTGCCTCTAGACCAGTTCTACAAGAAACACTTAAGAAAGTATTAAACACAGAGAAAGGGAAAAAAGAATGAAAACGTTATTCACAAGAGTGCAGGAAAAAGATTGAAAACACACAAGAATCAACCCCAAAATCAAAAGAAATACAACAAACAAACAG
>CAUYQG010091008.1:0-54659 GCA_963574415.1 Tarsius wallacei | reverse complement strand
AAAAATCGACCATCCATACCACCCCGCAATTCCCCTATTAGGAATATACCCGAAAGAATTCAAATCATCCTACAAAAAGGATACCTGCACATGCATGTTTATTGCAGCATTATTCATAATAGCAAAAACATGGAACCAACCGTGCTGCCCATTGAAAGAGGACTGGATAAAAAAATGTGGAACATATGCACAACGGAATATTATGCAGCCATAAAGGGCAAAATTATGAACTTCACAGCAACTTGGATGGACTTGGACTCTATAATACTGAGTGATCTATCAAAAAAATAAAGAACTGAGTATCACATATTCTCACTCATAAGTGGACATTGAACAATTATCTTATATGAAAAGCATTGTCTTATCCTATAAGAAAAGGATTGTCAGTAGTGGGAAATTGCCAGGGGCGGGGGTACAATTGGCAGTAGTGAGATTCTGCCAGGGAAGGGGGAGCGCACCCCATCAACAAGGGCACCTGCATAATGAACATTTGTATACTTAACCCTGAATTGTACCCCAGATCTTTAAAATAAGTTTTTGAAAAAAAAAAACAAATCATATATTATGAGAAAGGATCTGTACATAGAGTATATAGAGATTCTCAAAATCCAGTAATATGGAGACAAACTATCAAATTTTAAAAATGAACTAAAGATTTGAAATGATATTTCACCAAAGAAGATATATGAATTGTCAATAAGCACATGAAAAATTGTTCAACATGAGTCATTAAGAAAATGTAGACCAGGCACAGTGTCTCACATCTGTAATCCCAACACTTTGGGAGGCTGAGGTGGGAGATTTGCTTGATGCCAGGAGTTTAAGATCAGCCTCAGCAACATAAAGAGACCCCACCACTACAAAAAAAGAAAATTAGAATTGTAGCATACGCCCATAGTCCTAGCTACTTAGAATGTTGAGGCAAGAAGATAACTCAAGGTCAGGAGATTGAGGTTGATTTGCCACTACACTCCAGTCTAAGCAACAGAGAGAGACTCTATCTCTCTAAGGAAAAATAATAATAATTGATTAAATAAGTAAATTAAAAAAGAAAATGTAAAATAAAACTACAACCATATGCCACTATACATTTGTTAGTATGGCTAAAATTTAAAAGCCTGATTATACCAAGTGTTGTCCAGAATATAAAGCAACTATAACACTCATACACTGCTGGTACAACCAACCACTTTGTAAATCAGTTTGTTAGTTTCTTTTAAAAAAAGAAACATATATCTATGATATTATAACATCTGTACATTTTACTTCTAGTTGTCAAACTAACAGCCAGAAAGCAAAACAAGGATATTATTATGGTCTGAATGTTTGTGTCTCCCAAATGTCATATGTTGAAACCTAATCAATGTGATGGTGTTGGGATGTGGAGCCTTTGGAGAGGTGATCAGATCATGAGGGCTCTGCCCTTAGGAAAATTATGGGATTAGTGCCCTCATAAAATAGACCAAAGAGAGTTGTTTTGCCTCCTTCCCCATGCAAGGACACATTAAGAAGATACCATCTATACACAAAGAAATGGGTCCTCACTAGACACCAAATCTGCTTGTACTTTGATCTTGGACTTCCCAGCCTCCAGAATTGTGAAAAATAAATTTCTTTTGTTTATAAGCTACCCAGTATATAGTGATTTGTTATTGCAGCTTAAATGGACAAAGAAAGACATGTATATAAATATTCATAGCAGCTTTATTTGTCATAGCCCAAAATGAATAAAACAAAAATCAAAATGTTCTTCAACAGGCGAATGGATAAAATAGTTCTGGTATCCTCAAGTAATAAAACACTACTCAGCAATAAACAGGAAAGAACTGTTGATACATGCAACAACATGTTTGAATATCAAAATAATTATGCCGAGCGAAAGAAGTCAGACTAGTAAGAGTCCATACTATATGATTCTGTTTATTTGAAACTCTAGAAAGTGCAAACTAGTCTATAGTAACAAAAATTAGCTCAGTGGTTTGATGAAGACAGGACAGGTTTGAGGGCAGTAGAGACGAAAAGGAGAAGGGAAGAATCACAACTGATCAAGAGGAAATATTTGAGAAGGATGAATATGTTTCCTATCTTGAATATGAAGATGGTTTCTAGGGTGTCAAAAGTTATCAAATTTTACATCTTAATTATGTACAGTTTTTTAATATGTCATGTTATATCTCAATAAAGCTCTTTAAAAAAGAAGAATTAGCAGTTGGCAAATCACTGCTGTGCCTGATACACTTTGGAAAAAATCTTATTTGGTTATCTGTTGGTTGTCATAGTCTACTAATCACTACCTGATTGTATCCTTAGTACTTGTCAAAATTTAGCTTGCTGGAATGATGCCATCATGGAGAGAAATATTAACAGAAGAATTAACGAGCTTCCACTTCTTAGAGAATAATACTTGAGCAAATGTATCCAAGAAAGCAGGCAGATGAAAAGGAACCTATTTATGGAATAAACTCCAGACCTAAAATCCGGTATTTTAGTAAAATGCCAGCTGTTCTTACTATATTTATTAAACTTTTAATAATGTATTTTTTCAAGGATATTCTATCAGACTGCAATGGCTTCACACCACATGGACATCTTTAAGTCATTTGATGAGGTACCATACATTTAGGGTGCTGAGGGGCAGATTATGTGTCCCACAGGAGATGCAGGTTGAATGTATAAGTGGACGCTCTTGCTGAGGATGGGCAACAGTCAGCAAAACTACTGCTGATTCTCCAAAGTATATCAGGAGCTCTTAATCCTCAGTGACAAGAGAAAGAGAGCTGAAGGTTTGCCCTGTGACTGAGCTTTCTATAGGTGTTTTATTAAAGATTGTTTAATTTTGTTGTCCTTCTCAATGTTCTCAGTCAAATAAATGGGTGAGCTAGTTTTGGTTGTTAAAAAAATTAATTTGCAATTGCCTTTAGTCTTTGTCCTCGTTATGCCTATTCTTCGGTTTTTGCCCAGAAAATTGTCCATGCTAAGGAAATTGTCAGTTTGGTCCTTCAGACATAACTCCCCTTCAGGCAATTTAGTTGTTAATATCTTTCCTTTATTTCCTTCTTATTGGATGAAGACAGGTAATATCACCCTTTCTCACTCAGCTTACGAGTCTCTCAGGTTATATATCAGTCTCAATTCGTGTTAAATAAAACATACATATATCCAGTTTCAATGAAGAAAAACCATAAAAAATGAAAGTTCAATAATGCTCACTAAACATTAAGGGTCCTAGAAAGGTCTACCACTGGGGTATCTTAACTTGGTTATGAGATATTGAATATTACTTGTTTTACAATGTGGTTAAAACCAATCTCTTCAGACCAGACTGTTTTTCAACCTTCTTTTAGTAGCCCTGCTTCTGAAGCATTCCCAGTGAAGAAACAGTGATTTGTCTCCTGGTCTGCATTTATAGAGAGATTTCTAAGGTTTCTAATCTTTTGATAACCTAGAAGCAAAGGAGAAAAAGAAACTCCCTTAACACTCATCGTAAGCATTGATGTTTAAGAAATGCTTCTTCCTCTTAAAAAAATATATTTCTCCATTCCCTTTGGGAACTCAGATCTTAAATAGGTCAGTCACCTGATGAGTTGCCTGATTTTATGAGTTACTTGCTTTTTGTTTCCTTTCGTGTATCAGTTTTTTAAATTCTGAATTAGTTCTCTTAAATATGTATCATGAAACTAAGCTGATAATGCATGGTTAGGTGATACATTAATTTACATAACAGCTTACTGATTTCTTTATATCACATTACTATAAAATTTTAACATTGTATCTTAAAGTTAGAATTTAAAGATTACCTAATTCAATTGAATATTTGCTGTTTCCTGAAGCACATCACTTAACTCATCCAATTTTTAGTCCTCTATATAAATAATAACTTACACTTATTAAAATTTAACACGTGGCCAGTGATGTGCTAATGTTCTCCCAGTATCCTTATATCTAATCCTAAAGAACACAGTGAGGTAGGGTCTACTATGCCCATTTTACAGACTAAGAAATTGACAACTAGGGATTTAAAGACTTTTCTCACAAGTTTGCAGCTTGTTCAGGGCAGATGAGATTCAAGCCCGTGTTCATACGATGACACAATCTGGGCTGATACTTCTATTAACCATATTGTGTGTCTATAAAATAAGGAAAGTATGAAAATTCAATGAGAAAACGGATAATTCAGTGCCCAGAAAATGGACTCATAGAAAGTGATAGTTTTCTATGCTGTTTGAGCATCCTACAAGTAGTCAATTTATCCTCTACTGTAATTCTTATGGTGACTGAAGGTTGATTATCACACAATTCTGTTCCATTTCAGGATAATTCTAACTTATAGAAGATGCTTTCTTATATTGAGCTGAAAACTGCTCCCCTGTAACTGTCACCTCTTTGACCTATTTCTGCCCTCCCGTTGGAATATTGATTGTATTTCATTAAATTTAGAGCTTAATTTAGGGAGAATTGGCATCCTTACAATAGTGAGTCTTCGTATTCAAGGATAATTTGATACTCTCTTTAATTCAAGTTTTCTTCAAAGATGTCCTATACAGGTGATTTTGAACAATGTATGCCTTTTGGTGGTACTGTGGCAACATGGAAAAAGGGTAACTTTCATTTCAAAACAATTCAGGCATAAATTCTGGCTCCATCTTTTATTGAATGAGGATTTGACTTCTCTGAGTTTGTTTCCTAATTGATAAAATGGAGATAACATAATCTGTCTCTTGTGTTTGTATGTGAAAATGCTTTGCATAGTGTCCAAAACATAATTGATATTCATTAATGTTAGCTACTATAATTAATATTGATCACCCAGCCTGTTTTTAGCATTTTAAGAAAAGATTTGACACACTTTTTTGGGAATCTAAACTAACATCTCATAGCTTTCATTACCAAAACAGTCTTCTCAGGATAATGACAACTTAAGTTTCTTGCATTTTCCTAGTTTTGTTTTTTTTTTTAGAAGATGAAAGTATACATAGAATAAGATTTTTGAGAGACCAGGATCTCGAAACAGACACAAATAGGTTTCAATACTGGCTTGTGCGTTTATTAGCTGTGTAACCTAGGACAAACATTGCAATTCATTTAGACTTAGTTTCCTTATCTGTTAAAATAGGAGATAAAGATATTACCTACCCATAGAGCTGCTATGATATTGTCACATGTTAGCTCATGCTGTTGTAAGTTTTAAATGAGATAATGCATATTAAAAACACAGAGTAATGGATATGTTGCTACAACTATTATAGTAATTGTTATTCCTTAAACTGAGCAGATTTGTAATAGGATATATGAAACAGATTTATGGAACCTGCCTAAAGGTGGCTTGCTTCATTGATTTAGTCTGCTCATTGGGAATATCTGCTAATCCCCATGATTAAGTTCCCTAACAGAAATGTCACTTACTTTATGCTTCCATTCCAAAAGAAATGTGCTTTATTTCTACAAGAGCCAGAACTGGCAGAAGGCAGAGACTCCTAGAAACACTTCAAGAATCTCGTTTTTCCCAGCAACACATGAGTGTTATTTCCTGGGATGAGTCTAAGCAAAAATTACAAAACAAATTACCACCCATTTTATCTCTTGTGTTCCTGCATGATTATTTTATTGTCTTTCCTCTGTCCCATTTTATATACTCTTATGATCCTATACTTATACTTCATGTGTCTGAGTACTGTACTATTGAGGACTTTCTTTTTGGAAGCAAGGGCAATGATTTGATAAACAGTCTCACCAATATATTCGCAAATGCCTAAGGCTCCTTTTATTTAGAAAGACAAGGACAAAAAAATATTGCTTAGTCAAAAGATTGACTGTCTAATGTAAACATTTTAGATAGTACAATAATAAAGATAATTTGGGATAGGTAACCTTTTAATCTTATTTCTTAGGATAGTTATGGACCTAGTCCTGACTCAACTCTTTTTGTCTTCTGGAAATTTCGCATGTATAAATCAGAATGTAAAATTGCAGGTGTTTCATACCAAACAAAAATATTAAAAATGTATCTTTTAGCAACTGTGGGCCCAGATGGTGCTCCTTTTCCTTTCTGTTCATTGAACACTTTCCTTACTGTAAAAAAAGAAACTTTAAGTCATTATATTAGTTATTAAGTGTAAATCTTTTGAAGGTAGGGACAAATAGTTATTATTTCATTTTAAAAACCTTTAAAAAATCATTATACCTAAATTAACTGGTTAAATATAGTTATTCAAAAATATATACTAGAGCTACAATCTTATATTTCCTGTTGTTGGCTATTTGTACCTTATGTTCCCTATGTTCATTTAAATATTGGAATGAGCTTGCAATCTTATTTCTCTTAGTGATAACAGAAATATTCCAGGATTCAGAACACAATGAAAAGTGCATAACCAAATAACCAGAATGTATTTCATGTTTTTAGTGTTTTCATTTTAATAATTATTTAAGGTCTGAATTATTACTTTTAAAAATTGTTTTATAACTCCCCTCAGATTCAATATTTACTGAAATAATTTATTGAAAGCCAAGGAAAACTCAATTATCTTCTGACTGAGGAAGAATGCATGGAAAGGTTTTTGTTGGTTTTAAATTCTTATCCTCAAGGAAATAAACAGGTAGAGGATGGTTATTGAAAGGAAATAAATTGCTAAAACTTCACAGTTTAACTTGCACAGACTTGAAAATGCATCTATTTTTTAAATACTTTCTTGATAGGTAAAGTTTATCACTGAACAAATTCATGAGACATGTGAACTGAGTAGATATTTTTCTCAATAAAAGTTACATTTTATACATTGAAAAAGTTGCTGAGAGTCCCATGAAAAGGTTGTAGTTATAAATAACTAAATTAAAAGCAGGCTTTGAATTAATTATTGGGTGGAAACTCAAGAAAAATCTTGCTCATGTGCACAGTGGTACTGTGTTATGGACCCAAAAGAGGGGGTAGGAGGATGATTAATAGCAAAAATTAATAGCATTTATTAATACCTACCAACTTTCAGGACTATGATGGGTAATTTGTGAATATGATTTCATTTACTTTTAAGTAATATCTTGTAATTCATTATTAACATTATTATATACATGAGGAGATTAAGTCTGAGAAATAAGAAATAATATGCCCAAATCCATAATATTCACAATGAATAACTTTGCAGAAGTAGACAGAGCATGTGATTTGGTCAGATTCTGATATTCTTGCTCATTAAAAAAAAAATTGTCCACACATTCAGCAAGCACATCCATGGGTTCTTAGTATGGATCTAGTGCTCTGTTACCAGGGCTAAGGAGATTTTTAAAAGTAATAATAATCAAGAGAATTCCAATTTAATAAGAAGGAATAGACACAACCATTATTTTAGAGTCACTTAAAAACATCCTATAAAAATAGAAAAAAATGATCACAGATGTCAAATTAACAACAAAATGTTGGAAATTGGAAAACAGAGACACTAGTGATAAGTGACTTGGCTTTGGCTAATTCTATTCAACAAAGTTCCTAATTGTTAGAGATGCTTTGGAAACTAGAGTTCTTCATTCTTGGGACATTTTCTTCTAGTGTTTCTTTAACGATGTCTTCTCTTACATTTTTTTCTGCTCTCTCTGAAACTCTTATTTGTTAGAGGTGAAACTCTTGAAGTTGTCTGATTATCTGATCTTGTTTTTACTATTTTCCTTATATTTTCTAAAATATTTTCTTAACTTTACCTTCAGATCTTTTCATTGTCTTTTGCTGTTGTTGTTGTATATGTTAACACTCTTTTATTGTCTGTTTAAACATCTCTTTACCATCAATCCTTTCCAGGCACTATTATTGATTTTCTGAATTGTCTTTCTGTTTTATTTTATTTATTACCTGAGTAATAAATGACAGAGCAGGGATTTAACCTAAAATATAATGCTGACTCTTTCTCTCATCAGAGAGTAAAAGGAAGCAAAATTGAAACTGCAGTGCCCTGAACGGTAGGCTTGTGATAGAGAAGAAAAAAGAGATAACGTGTTTTCCTTCTCAAATGGAACAGATATAATAATCAGAGGATCAATATAAGAGCTTATTAGCTCTTAATGAGAAACTCTGATTTATTGGTAATGAAGGTTGTCCTCAGTATGTCGAATGTCTTCTAATGTTCAAATACTATGAAATGGTGGTCAAATGGTAGATAAAACAGAGGTCTGCATTAAAATCTTGAATATTATAAGTATTGACTCTAAACTAGTAAATAAAAGAAATTTTGAAATGACTAATGCACTATTTTTATAAAGGGTATTCCAAAAATGAACCATTATGTAGAAATTTGCTTTTATCTTTTTTCTTCTTTCTACATAACTGAGCTTTTAGGTAATTGTTACTTTTAGGGAATAGGAAAAATCACTAAAACTGAGGCCAAATGAATACATTACAGTCAGAAAAACAAGAGGGTAAAAGAAGATAAAAACTATGTTATATTAAGTGTTCAGTTTACAGAAACAAGACTGCACTAGTGAAAAATAAAAGTTAACAATTATAAAACTTGATATTATCTATAGCTCATTTTGAGAGAAGAAAAAGTTAATCATAAATCCAAATGTTATAAAAATAAGATAATTATAACTCTAAAACTCTTTCCAATAGCTTTGGAGTTTTGTGCTCATCCATATTTCTGTAGCAAAGAATGACTCACTATTATTAGCATTATTCATAAGTCTTAGAAAACATTTGAAGATATCAGAAATGTTATCTATTACTATTGTTATAAAAGTTCATGTTTTGGTATTTCCTTCTAGTTTTAATTATATATTATATATTATATATTATGTGATATTATATTTTATATATTTAACTTTACATATACACAATCTATAGAAGTCCCAATTCTAAATTTTGCCAAAAATATATGCCTTCTAAGTTTCTTTTTTTACATATGCAGAGATATATAGACGGATAGCTAGCTAGCTAGCTAGATAGATAGATATTTCTTTTCTTTTACATGGGTCATAGATAATTATTTACTTGTATATAATAGTTGTGATTTCCTGGTAATTAAGGGTCTTTAAAATACCTGTGTGTTGAGATTTGGTATATTTTAAAGGTATTTTCTGGTAGAACACTGGAAATAACTATCTTTAGAGTTATAAAGGAAAATGCTAAGATATGGTTTAGAAATTAAACAGAGTACTGAAGCCTCAATTAGGTAATCTGGTGCTTAAATAGCCGTTACTTTCAGCAAGCTATTTGAATGTCTCTAAATCTCAATTTTCTTATTTGCAAAATGAGAAGTAAAATATCAGTTTTGCTAAGTGTTTTGTAGATTAACAAGATAAAGTGTGACAAATGCCCAGAATGGTTCTGAATACATAGGAGGCACATAAAAGGCAATAGCTGTGTCCTATAGCAACTGACAGTGTTGTTAAGATTTTTGTAGTCATATCCTGTGACTTTCAAGTGAGATGACACAAATATTAAAGACAAATGCCTCTGATACTTACTGGCTGTATGATTTTGGGAGGCTTACTTAAACTCTCACTGTTTCAGTATCCTTATGTATAAAAAGAAGATGATAATAATACCTACTTCATAAAACTATGCAGAGGATTAAATGAGTTAATATTAGTAAAGCTCTTAGAATAGTGCCTGGTATATTATAAGAATTGTGAAGTGTTTGTTAAATACAATTATTTTTCTAACTCTGATGCATAAATTCTTTTTTGATGCTCAAAGTATCCAATTATATTTAAAATTTCTTCTCTTTTTTAAACTCTTGATCCTTCCTTTATATTTTCCAGGCCAGTGGTTTTCAAACTTAATGATTTTAGGATCCCTTCAGACTCTTAAGAATTAATGAGAATCCAAAAGAGATTCTTAAATGATTATATCTACTGATATTTACTGTATTTAAAATTATAACTGACATATTTTGAATCTCTATTAATTAATTAAAAAAACATAAACTCAAAACATGCTTGCATAGCAAATTTTGAAAAGAAAATATGTTTTCCAGAACAAAAAAAGTAAGAAGAATGATAATATTTATAGTTTTGCAAATCCCTTTATTGTTTCTTAATATAAAACATTTGGAATCCCAAATCTGCATCTTTATCTAACCCCTGGCACATATGTCATTTAGGTTGAAGTGTAGGGGGAAAAAATCTGGTTCCACATTAGTAAGTGTTGGAAAATGATGGCGCATTTGAATAATTCTTCTAAGTAATTCTAAAGTTTTTCTTTGATCCCTTACCCAAATTAACAAAAGTAGTTCTCAAAGGTTAGTTACAATGTACTGTTTGAAACCATATCTTATGCTCTGTTTCATTCAAATACATAAATATGTTGTTCTTTCTTGCATTTTGAATAGAATTTTAATGAATACAAAATTTTTAAACATTCCACAAGAGGCATTTGGAAAATATTGGTCTGATGACATATGTGAATTTTTCAATGATACATTTCATCATACATAATCAAATATTGCATTCATTATTATCACCACCAATGTCATCATGAAAGTACTTAAGTATTGGGCAGCCTTTATTTAAGTTTACAGTGGAGGATACAAGTTTCCACATTCTAATTTTCACTTGAACTCTCAAATTTTATCACTGACAACAAATGCTGTCAGTTCTTTTCATTGAATTGACAGATTCACTTCATTAATATTTTAGGAAATGTCTACCAATATTGAAATCTGAACAACCATAGTTTGTCTGTCAATCTTTTTTTTTTTAAGTAAAACTTATCTTCCATGAAAAAGTAGCTAGTTCAGCTTTCAGCTCAATCTCAAGAGAACATTTCCTAGTGACAACCATCACACTTCACTATTCAGGAAAGCACATTATGCATACTTCCCATTTTGTCAAACAGAATATTTAAAAGATGTGTACTCAGGGATAGGGTTTCATAAAAATAATTTTTAGTGCTTCACCAAAAGCATTCGTAGGTGAAATTGATTTGCTTTTTTTCTCCTGTGTGGGTGAGTGGCATAGAGAATATAATGACTATAAGTACAGAGTTTAGTACCACTGCCTTGATTTGTGCTAAGGTTCCAGCAGTCATACCCAACACAGTTTTTTGTTTTTTTAAATAACAACTTAATTGAGTTGTAATTTACATTCCATAAAGTTGACTTTTATAAAGTGTACAGTTCAGGGCTTTTTGATATATTCACAATGTGTGCAGTCATAATCACTACTAAATTCTAGGAAATTTAATCACCCCCAAAGAAGCCTCACACCAATAGCAGTCACTCCCCACTACCCCTCCCTTCCAGGTGCTGGAAATTATTATTCTACTTTTTCTGTGGATTCACCTATTCTGGATATTTCATATAAACTGAATCATACAATATGTATACGTAATTTTTTGTATCTAGCTTCTTTCACTTAACATAATATTTTCAGGATTCATCCATGTTGTAGAAAGCATTATTGCCAAACAATTTTTTATTACTAAATAATATTCCATTGTGTAGTTATATGATGTTTTGTATATCCACTCATCAATTGATGAAAATTTAGAATGTTTCTACTTTCTAGCTATTATGAATAATGTTGCCAAAAACTTTCATGTATAAGTTTTTGTTTGAACATGTTTTTATTTTTATTGTATATATGCTTAGAAGGAAAATTGCGGGGTCATATGTAACTCTTTTTTAATCATTTGAAGAATTACTAGACTGTTCCAAAACAGCTACAGAATTTTACAGCTCTATCAGCAATGTATAAAGCATAAAATTTATTTCTAATACTTCTCATTAACTGTCTTTTTATCATATCCATCTTAGAGGTTGTCAAGTGATATCTCATTGCGGTTTTGATTTGTACTTCCCTGATGTGGGGCATCTTTTCATGTGATTAGTGACCATTTTTTATCTTTCTTGGAAAAACGTCTACTAGGATTTTTTTGCCCAAATTTTAATTGTGTTGTCTTTTAATTATTGAGTTGCAAGAGTTCTTTTTTGTTTTTTTTTTTATTTCAATAGCTTTGGGGGTAAAAATAGTTTGGGGTTACATGGAAGAACTATATAGTGGTGAAGAAGTCTGGGCTTTAAGTGTATCGATCACACCTACCTGTGTACATTATATCCAATAGATCGGGGGTCCCCAACCCCTGGGCCACCTGTTAAGAACAGGGCTGCACAGCAGGAAGTGAGCGGCAGCGAGCCAGTGAAGCTTCATCAGTATTTACAGCCACTTCCCTTAGCTTGTATTACCACCAGAGCTCCATTTTCTGTCAGATCAGCAGCGGCATTAGATTCTCACAGGAGCATGAGCCCTATTGTGAGCTGTGAATGTACAGGATCTGAGTTTCATGCTTTTTGTGAGAATCTAATACCTGATGGTCTAAGCAGGAGCTGAGGTGGTAATGCTAGCTCTGGGGAGTGGCTAAAAATACAGATTAACAATAGCAGTGAGGTTTGACTGCACAGAGATCATAATAAGTCAATTGCTTGCAGACTCTTATCAAAACCCTATCAGTGAATGGCAAGCAGGCTTTAAATCAGAATCCAACACTTATTTTCATCACACATGGCCTGCCCGATATTTTATGTAGTACTTCCATTTGCACATCTTTTTCTTTATGGTGAGTTGTATAATTTCACTGCATATTACAGTGTAATAATAATAGAAATAAAGCACACAATAAATGGTATGTGCTTGAATCATCCCAAAGCATCCTTCCCCACCTCTCATTCATGAAAAAATCATTTTCTACAAAACTGGTTCTTGATGCCAAAGATGTTGGAGACCCCTGTGATAGGAGATTTTTCATCCCTCCACCCATTCTCATCCTCCCCTTCTGAGTATCCAATGGATAATATATTATGATCTATACCTTTACAGAATCTTAGTTTAGCTGCCACTTATGAGTGAGAATATGTGGTGTTTGGTTTTTTATTCTGCACTAATTCATTTAGGTGATGTTCTCCAATTCCATCCAACTTACTGTAAAATACATTCTATCATTCTTTTTGATAGCTAAATAGTATTCCATAGTATATATGTACCACATTTTCATCATCCACTGATCAGTTGATGGACAT
Organism: Tarsius wallacei; assembly: GCA_963574415.1. Taxonomy (NCBI): domain Eukaryota; kingdom Metazoa; phylum Chordata; class Mammalia; order Primates; family Tarsiidae; genus Tarsius; species Tarsius wallacei. Next base: position 41,661 of record CAUYQG010091008.1, on the reverse strand, counting down.
TTAGGCTGATTCCACATCTTTGTGATTGTGCTGTGATGAACATGCGAGTGCAAGTGTTTTTGTTGTATAATTATTTCTGTTCCTTTGAATAGATATGTAGCAGTGAATTGTTGTGTCAAAGAATAGATCGACTTTTAGTTCTTTGAGAAATCTCCATGCTGATTTCCATAGAGGCTATACTAATTTACACTCCCACCAACATTGTATAAATGTTCTCTTTTTACCGCATCCATGCCAGCATCTATTGTTTTTTGATTATTTAACAATGGTCATTCTGACTGGTATAAGTTAATATCACATTGTGCTTTTAATTTGCATTTTCCTGATGATGAATGATGTTGAGCATTTTTTCATATGCTAGTTGGCATTTGTATATCTTCTTTTGAGAGATGTCTGTCCTTGTTATTTGCTCACTTTTTCTTTTTGAAAGCAGGATTTATTGAGAGGTCAGAAAAGCTCCCAAAGTGGGAGGGGACTCGAAGGGGTTGCCCTGCTCACTTTTTAATGAAGTCATTGTTTTTTGCTTGCTGATGTGTTTGAATTCTTTGTAGATTCTGGACATTAGTCCTTTGTCAGATGTATACTTTGCAAATATCTTCTTCCATTCTATAGGTTGCCTATTTGCTCTGTTGATTATTTCTTTTGCTGTGCCGAAGCTTTTTAGTTTAATTAAACCCCACATATTTTTGTTTTTGCTGCATGTGCTTTTAGTAATAAATTCTTTACCTAGGCTGATGTCCAGAAGAGTTTTTCCTAGGTTTTCTTCTAGAATTTAGCATTAATAATAATGTAAGGTACTATTCTATTCATTATGCTGGTTGTTACCTAGCTTTTTTTTTTTTTCTATTGTGTTGGTGTTCTATAACCCCTGAATGTTTTATGATTTCCAATGTTTTCCTTTTGGTGTATTTTGACCTTTTGTTCCAATATTTAGAATTCCTTGGAGTATTTCTTATAGAGCCAGTCTAGTGGTAACAAATTCCTTCAGCATTTCCTTGTCTGAGAAAGCCTTCTTCTTTATTTATGAAACAGTTTTGCAGGATGCAAAGTCCTTGGCTGACTGCTATTCTGTTCAAAGAGATTAAAGATAGGGCTCCAATTCCTTCTGAATTGTAGGATTTCTGCTAATAAGTCTGTTGTTACTCTGATAGGTTCACCTTTGTAAGTTATTTAATGTTTTTGTCTCATTGCTCTTAAATTTTTTTCCTGCACATTAACTTTGTGTAACCTAATGATTATATGCTTTCAGTGTGGCCTTTTTGTGAGGAATCTTTTGGGGGTTCCTTGGGCTTCTAGTACCTGAATGTTTAAATTACTGGCAAGGCCCTAGAAGTTTTCCTCCATTATTGCCTCAAATAGGTTTTCCAAACCTATTGTTTTATCTTCTTCCTCAAGAGTACCTATGATTCTCAGGTTTGGATGTTTTACATAGCATCTCATTTCTTGGAGACTTAGTTCCATTCTCTTGATTCTCTTTCCTTTATTGTTTTCTGATTGGGTCAATTCAAAAGCCTTGTCTTCAAGTTCAAAAGCCTTGTCAAGAAGATTCTTTCTTCTGCCTGTGCTAGTCTATTGTTAAAATTTTCCACTGCATTTTTTACTTCCCTAAGTGAATCTCTCATTTCTAGAAGTTCAGCTGTTTTTGTTTTTGTTTGTGTGTTTGTTTCTTGTTTTTGTGTGTGTGTGTTTGTCTCTTCAGAGATTGTTTTCATTCTGTCCTGAATAGTTTTTAAAAATTTCTTTATGTTGGTTTTCAACTTTCTCCTGAATCTCATTGAGCAATTTTATATCAACCTTTTGAATTCTATCTCTGACATTTCAAAGATTTCATTTTGGTTAGAGTCCATTGCTGAAGAATTAGTGTGGTATTTTGAAGGTGTTTAAGAACTCTGTGTTTTCATATTATCAATATTATTTTTCTGATTTCTTCTTATTTGGGTAGACCCTTTGTTCTTATTTGGGGTTGGCAGGAGGCTGATATAAGCACTGTAGACTGTCCTTGGTTATATATAGCCTTGGTGTGGTAAGTTTCTTGATTGCCAGCTGTAGTGGTATTATAGTGGGTGCCTGCACAGATTCAAGGCCAGGGTGGTTTGGATATTGGTGTTAGCTGGGGTCTTGGATTAGACTTTCCCCAAAGCTGAGGTATTATATCAGATGCAGTGGGCTGTGCCAGTTGCCAGGAGTGGACGCTTGCAGGAGATAGCCAGCTGCAATGGTGGCTATGGGCTTTCTGCTTGACCTGTGTTGCCCCACAGAAAGTATCCAGCCATCCTAGGAAGTGGGCAGGGCTGAGGAGATTGCCCAATATCCTTGTTTTGAGCCTTCAAAGCGAGTGTGGGTACACTCAAGATCTCCACTTGCACAATTGGCTATCCCAGTTGGGATTGGAATGGATTCCCCAGTCACTGGGGTAATGATGCTGTGTTGTACACAGGCTACACAAGAGATTTCCAAGGAGAGTGAAAAGTTACTATGGCAATAAGCCCCACCCAGCTCCCCACTTTAGCCTTCCACATTCAGAAGTTCAAAGTGCAGTTGGCCTCAGGTGTTCTCACAGAAGCCTGCCCCATCCAAAAACTGTCTGCTGCAGCAGAATTTGCCCTTAGGGCCCATTCCTTACCAGGCTGGCTGGAAAGCAGCCAGGAGCAAGTGTGTAGTTCCCAGGAAATGACTGCTGGAGCCACTCTGGGCATTTATTTCTTGTACCACCCCACTTGAGTTTTGTCGGAGCCTGAATGTAAATAAGGCAGTTTCCCATAAGTTTTGTGAAGCTCAGGGAGCCTTCCAAGTCTGTGACAGGAACACAGAACTCCTGAATTCCCTTGCTGCATCTGGAAGCTGCCTATTGTTTGTGCTGTGATTCAAATGAGTCTAGATAATTCCAACCTAAGCCAATCAATTTTTCTCTCTTTGCACTCTGTGGATATTATCACTTCTTTGGTGAGTCATGGGATGTGTTGTTGGTCCTGTTCCTTTCTGAGTGCTGCGGAACTCTATTTTTGGTTTACTCTGTGGGAAAGACACACTCTAGCTGCTTCTTGTTGGCATCTTAATCCAATCTAAGAGTTCTTTATATTTTTTGAACACTAAATTATCATCATATAAGTGATTTGCAAATATTTTCTTCCTATTTGTGGAATACTTTTTTGTTTTTGTGATAATATTATTGGGGCACAAAAGTTTTTAGTTTTAATGACATTCAATTTATCTATTTTTACTTTTATCACTTATGCTTTTGTTATCCTGAGTAACTATTGTTTATCTAAAGACAGAAAGACTTATTTTTATGTTTTCTTCTCAGAGTTATAGTTTTAGCTCTTACATGTAGGTCTTTGGTATATTTTCAATTTATTTTTATTTATGGTGTGAGACAAGGGCTGCACTCTTTTGCATGTGGATATTTAGATTTTTAGACACTATTTACTAAAAAAAGGTATTTTTCCTCTATTGAATTGTTTTGGCATCCTTATGAAAATCAATTGAGCATAAGTATAAATATTTATTTATAAACTCTCAATTTTATTTCATTAATCTTTGTCTATCCTTATGCCAGTATACCAATGCATTGGTTGCTATAGTTTGTAGCAAGTATTGAAATTAGAAAGCATGACTCTCTCAACTATGGTTTTCCTTTTCAAGATTGTTTTTGTTATTCATACATTTCTATTTCATTTTTATGATTAGTTGTATCAATTTATGCAAAAGAAAAGACAGCCTAGGTTCCATAGACATTGCATCAAATTTGAAGGACTATTTGTGAAATTACCGCTTTAACAATATTAAGTTTTCTTATCCATGAACATTGGATATCCTTCCACTTATTTACTTCTTGTTTAATTTCTTTCAGCACTGTTTTATTGTTTTCAGTGTGTAAGTCTTACACTTTGTTAAATTTGTACCTTAATATTTTATTCTTCTTGATGAATAAATAATGGAAATATTTTCCTAATTTTATGTTTAGATTGTTCATTGCTAGTGTATAGAAGTACAATTGAGTTTTGTATATTCACCTTCTATCATATAACACAGTTTAGCTTGTTTACTATCTTTAATAGTTCTAGTGTGGATTCTTTAGGGTTCTCTATACACAAGATCAGGTCATTTGGAAATAGAGATGGTTTTTCTTCTTCCCTTCCATTCGGATTCTTTTGGTTCTCTTTCTTCCCTAATTGCTTTGACTAGAACCTTCAATACAATGTTGAATAGAAGTGGTGAAAATAGACATCTTGTCTTATTCCCAATTTTAATGGGAAAACATTCAGTTTCTCAACATTAAGTATGATGTTATCTCTACTTACACTGTTTTGACACAATCAGTACAAACATCAACATAGTTAAAGGGGCAAATTACACCTTTATATTCTTATGAAGTTAGCTTTTTCCTCACAGAATGCCTGGCAATTGTCTTGAGAATCCACAAGGATTTAGATATCTCACTTTAAGAAACTCTAATTTAGGACATTAGGGTGGAACTTAAACTCTTTCCTAATCCTGCATTCAGCCATGATCTAAGAGATTTCTACATATGTATAGGTGACCTATCTTATACTACATTCCATTTAGTACTACAACTATTTAATTTCTCAACTCCAATAATTTTATCTACATTTAAATATTTGACCTTCATTCTGACTGATGCTCCTTAGATTTTTGTCCTTGTCTTAATCTGCAAAATTCTTAAAATCATTATCTCTTGTCCATCCTCAAAACATAACTTCTTAATCTTCAAACCTCCTTACTCTCATTCCCAGGATCCTTGACTTTTTAACTTCCTAGCAACTTCTGGTCCCATATTTGTTTCATTTCTTCCAAACTGTCAGCATCCTCTTGACCTTCTTTCTCAACATAGTCAGCATCCCACTGCTGATAGCTTCAACAAATCTTCACAGAAACCTTAGTACCCTTGCTCTCTCTCCACTATCTCTATTATACCTGAGCTCAGGGTTGTTCCAACAACCCATCATTTCTGCTGCCAGCCCAGGCTTTTTGGTTGACAGGGGACATGGGAGAGGGAAGTGAATGATGAATAACTAAAGTTGATATCTCTCCAAATCTGCAATTTCTAATTCAGATATTTTATTTAACCAAGTGCCTTCTCTCATTTCCTTTCACTACTTCTAAGTTGTCTATTCAATTTGTGCTTTCCATTCTTTAAGCAATTGATTTTAATTCTCATTTCACTGAAATGCTTAGTAAAGGAACTTCTGGATTTCTTGCAACATAACCCTCTCCTTTTTTTGTTTAGAAGAAGAGTCCTCTCTCCTTTAACCAATACTTTAAATGTGTTTTATATATCAATCTCCCATAATTTTCTCTCAAAACTTGGTTATATTTGCATTCATTCATTAAATATTTATGGTAAAAATAAAGGGAAATATAGAAAACTAGCTCAACAAGATAGTAAAACATATAGTAAAGCTTTAATGATTAAAAGAGTAAGGTATTTGTGCATGAGTATATAAAGAAACTAAAGAAACAGAATAAGAAATAACAACACATAACATTTACATACAGGAATTGAGATTAAAAAAGGTATGGTGGCTCAGCCTGTAATACCAGTACTTTGGGAGGCCACAGTGAGAGGACTGCCAGAACCCAGGGGTTCAAGACCAGCCTGGACATCTTGATGAACCCTTGTCTCTACAATAAATCCCAAAAAAACTAGCTTGGCATGGTGGCAAGCATCTGTAGTTCTAGCTACTTGGAAGACTGAGGTGAAAGGATCACCTGAGCCCAGCAGCTCAAGGCTGAGATGGCCATGAGCGTGCCACTGCACTCGACAGAGTGAGACTCTGACTCAAAAAAAAAAAAAGAGACTACTATTTAAACTAGTTAGAGGAATAGTAGACCATTTGATAAATGGTATTGAAACAACTACATGACTTTTAAACTACAATTCAAAACACAGAAGTGATACAATAAAAGATTTACCCTGAACATCAACTTTGCATGGCAAAACTTGAAATTTTTTTTAAAGATTATAAAAAATTGAAAAACAAACAGGTGAAAATGTTTGCATTTCATAGATAAGAGATTTTAATTTGCATTTCCTTAATCAATGATGTTGAACACATTTTCATGTCCATCTTTTCCATCCATATCTTATTTGTTGAAAAAAGTTTGCTCAAATTTTTTGCCAATTTTTTGGTGGGTGACAGGAGTGAGGCTTGTCTTATCATTCAGTTATAGGAGTTATTCATGTGTTCTAGATTTTATTTATTTATCAAAAATATATTTGCAAGATTGTTCACCAGTCTACATGTATTTTTATTTTCATGTGTCTTTTGAAGAGCAAAAGTAATGAATTTTGAAGTCAAGTGGATTGATTATTTCAAATTTTATGCATCATACATTATGATATTTAAGACATTTTACAAAAACACAATTCACTAAGATTTAATCTTATGAGTTTTTCTAGAAGTTTATAGTTTTAGTTTTTAATTTTATTATCTGACCCATTTGAGTTAATTTTAATAGATGGTGTGAAAAAGGTTAAAGTACATATTTTTTGAATAGGGCTATCTAATGATTCTAGCATAATTTGTAAAAAGATGATATTTTTGTGTTGAATTGTTTTGGCACCTTTTTTGAAAAGCAGTTGACCACATGTGTAGATCTATTGCTGTACACTCTTTTATCTACTGATCTGTCTACCTTTACATCTATACTACATTGTCTTAATTGATGTAGCTTTATTATAAGCTTTGAAATCCAGCAGTGTTCAAGTCCCAACTTTTTTTTTTCAAAAATGTGTTGACTATTTTACATTTTTTATGTTCATATATTTATGACATCTTAAATTTCTCTCAGCAAAATTTTGCAGATATTGATGTAGAGATTGTGCATAATTTTTCTCAGATCTTATACAATTATGCCTCAAATTTGGTGTTAGAGTAGCCACCTACCTCCTATCACTTCAAAAATTATTTATTCTCTTTTTCTTATGCTCCCTTCTCCTAAGCTGGAATACTACTATTACCAATCTATATTAAAATATGAAGTGGTAAATAGTAGGTTTGTTAATGCATCTTCTTGATTTTTTCTCAGATCATTATTTGTGAATAGAAGTGCTGCTGATTTTTGTATATTGATTTTATATCCTGAAACATTAGTGAATTCATTTGTCAAATCTAAAGTATTTTGGTGGAATCTTTAGGTTTTTCTAGGTGTAAGATCATTATCATCAACAAACAGAGAAAATTCAACTTCCTCTTTTCCAGTCTGAATTACTTTTATTCTTTCTCTTGCCTGATTGCTTGGTTGAGACTTTCAGTGCTGTGATGAATAGGAGTTGTGAAAGTGTACATTCATGTGTTCCAGTTCTTAGAGAAAATGTTTTTAACTTTTCACCATTCAGTATGATGTTAGTTGTGGGTTTGTCGTACATGGCCTTGAGGTATGTTTTTCTTTGCCTAGTATCTTGTGGGTTTTTGTCATGAAGAGATGCTGGATTTTATTAAACACTTTTTCTACGTCTATTGAGATGATCATAGGTTTTGTCCTTGATTTAGCTTAAGTAATGTATCTCATTTATTCATTTGTGTATGTTGAATCATCCTTACATTCCTAAAATAAAACCCACTTGATCTTGGTATATAATCTTTTTGATGTGCTGTGGTTTCAGATTGCTAATATTCTATTGAGAATTTTGCATGTGTTATGGATACTGGATATGTTATACTATACTGGACACTGGTCTGTTGTTTTCTTTTTTTGTTGTATCCTTACCTGATTTTGGTATCAAAGTGACTGACCTCATAGGATGAGTTAGGGAGAATTCCCTCCTCTTTGATTTTTTGGGAATAATTTCAGGTGAATTGCTATTCTTTCTTCTTTGCACTTTTGGTCAATTCAACTCTGAATTCATCTGGTAATAGGCTTTTCCTTATTGGGAGACTTTTTGCTACTGATTCAATCTTGTTACTGGTTATTGGTTTGTTCAGGTTTTCTGTTTCTTCCTGGTTCGATCTTAGGAGATTGTAAATTTCCAGGAACTTATCTATTTCCTCTAGGTTTTCTAGTTTGTATGCATAAGTATGATCAAAGTAGTCTCTGATGCTCTTCCGTTTTTCTGTCCTAACAATGTTATTGCTCCCTTTTCATTTCTGATTTTGTTTATTTAGATTTTTTTCTCCTCTTTGTCATTTTAGTGAGCAGTTTATCAATTTTGTTTACCTGTTTGAAGAACCAACTTTTTGTTTTATTGATCTCTTATCTTGTTTAGTAGTCTGTATTTTATTTAGTACTGCTTTGATTTTTGCTTTTCTTCTGCTGATTTCATGTTTGGTTTGTTCTTGCTTTTCTAGTTCCTTGAGGTGCATCTTTAAATTGTTAATTTGTGGCCAGCATAGTGGCTCAGTCTGTAATCTCAGCATTTTAGGAGGCCAAGGCAAGAGGATTGCCTGAGTCCAGGGGCATCGTGACCTTCGTGGGCAACTTGGTGAGGCCTCGTCTCTACAATAAATCACAACAACTAGCCAGGCATAGTGGTGTGCATCTGTAGTTCCAGCTACTTGGAAAACTGAGGTGGAAGGATTGCCTAAGCCCAGTAAGTCAAGGCTGTGGTGGCCATGAGCGTCCCACTGCACTCCAGCCTGGGAGACAAGAGTGAGACTCCAACTCAAAAAAAAATTGTTAATCTGTAATCTCTCTACTTTTTTGATGTGAGCATCTAATAGTGTAAAATGTCCCACTTTACACTGCTTTTGCTGTATCCCAGAGGTTTTGTTATGTTGAGTTTCCATTTTCATTTGTTTTCATTTTTTTAAATCTTAATTTATTCATTGACCCAATAGTCATTCAGTAGCATGCTGTTTAACTTCCATGTATTTATATTTTCAAAAGTTCTCTTGGTATTGATTTCCAATTTAATTCCACTATGGTCTGAGAAGATAAGTAATATATATATATATATATATATTTTATATATATATTTTATATATATATATATTTTTTTAAAGAGTGACACTTGTTTTGTGGCCTAATATATGGTCTGTTTTGAAGAATATTCCATGTGCTGATGAAAAGAAAGCATGTTCTGCATCTGTTGTATAAAATGTTCTATAAATGTCTGTTAGTTTCATTTGGACTGAAATGTAATTTATATTCAATGTTTATTAATTTTCTAAGTGATGCATCTGTTGCAGAAAGTTGGGTATTGAAGTCCCCTAATATTATTGTTCTACAGTTTATCTCTATTCAAAGCTAAAGGTTAAGTTTGCTGAATATATTATTCTTGACTAGCAGTTTATTTCTTTCAGTGCTTTGTGTGTATCATATCATTCTTTTCTGGCCTGTAGGGCTTTGGCTAAGAAGTTTGCTATTAGTCTGAAGAGTTTTACTGTATAAATGACTACATACTTTTCCCTTACTGTTCTTAGAATTCACTCTTTTGCTTTGACTTATACAGTACGATTATAATGTGCCATGATGAAGATCTTTTTTGTCATATTTGTTTGCAGATCATTGCGCCTTCTGTATCTGGATGTCTAAATCTCTTGCTAGACTGAGGAAGTTTTCATATTTTATTTCATTAAACAGGTTTTCTAAACTATTTGATCCCTCTTCACTCTTGGAGTTATCAATAATTTGAATATTTGGTCACTTTATGTTGTCCCAAACATCTTGAATACTTTATTCATTTTTATTTGACTAGATTGTTTCAAAGGACTTATTTTAAAGTTTGGAAATTCTTTCTTCTGTTTGGTCTAGACTATTGTTGAAACTTTCAAGTGTATTTTGTATCTTCTCCAATTAGTTCTTATGTTTCAGAATTTTGGTTTGTTTGTTTTAACACCTATCACATTGTTAAATTTTTCACTCATATCCTAAATTGTTTTTCTGAGTTGTTTGTATTGGTTTTCAGATTTCTATTGGATGTCTTTGGGCTTTTTAAAAATCAATATTTTGAATTTTTTAATCTGGAGTCTTGAGTATTCTTTTTTGGTTAAGATCTGTTGCTGAAGAATTATTGTTGTTCTTAGTGAAGAAAGTTGTATTTCCTTGCTTTTTCATGTTTCCTGTTTCTTTATGTTGTATCTGTATATCTGGTATAACAGTCACTTCTTCCTATTTTTGAATTTACTTTTATGGATTGAGAGGAATGTTTACCTGAAGATGTGTCTACATTGTTGGTTAGGAAGGGACTTTTGGCCTTGCTTCTTGATGAATGCAGTAGTGAGGGCTCTGTATGATTTCTTTGACTATAAGCAATAATAGTGGAATATATGGGGTTTTTTCAGTGTGTTAGAGTGTGGTTATTAGTGGAGGTTGTGTTGAAGCTGTACTGGAGACTGTTTTCAGATTTCAGTGGCAGCAGTTGTGGACTAAGCATGTTCATCCTTACGCCCCAGGGTGGCATATGCTGGCCCTTGTATTGGAAGTTCCAGGCAAACTGATTCTTGGGCCTCTGTATAACTTTCTTAGATGTTGGTTCTGGTAGCAGTGGACCAGATGGGTGAATGGACTTTTGAGGCCCTAGCAACTTGCTTTTCATTGGTGATGGTTTTAGGAGTGTTGAAATGTTCTTTGGATCCCAATCACTGTGTGCTTGTGTTGGCAGTGGTTGTGGTGTGCTATGCAGGCAAGCCTCCAAGCCAACAGGTAACACTTACAGGGAAGTGCCACTGAGGTGCTAGCAGTAAGGTATTTAGGTCCAACCTCAGTCCTCCAGGAGAATTGCTTAGATGCTCCAGATGGTAGATTGTTGTTCAATATCTAAGACCCCAGATCATATATTCTATTTTAGTTGGGAGTGTAGGGGCTTGGAGCCAGGCAAAGCCAGACTGAGGAGGCTTGCTTTCAGTCTCCCAATGACAAATGAATGCATCATCCATAATGGATAGAAGCAGGGTGATTGGCCCCTGGTGGAATGATCAAGTGGGGGGTGACAGCTGCTTCATTGTGGTCCTGCCAAAGGGAGGAGGACTGGTCCCAGAAGCCACAGCCTTAGTCGGTGGGTGGGATCATGTATTCCTCTCACACCCCAGTTTTAACAAAGCTTGCTCCTCAGTCTCAGCTGTCCCAGCAGACTTAGCTGACTCATCAGACTTTGCAATTGATGTCTAGCTTGAAACTCACCCCCAGGCCACAGTAGCACCAACCAAGCTCAAAGGAAGCCACATTTCAACTCACATAGTGTCTACTTTCCAGCGCCAGAAGTCACAGCCCACGCCACACTCACTTCCCACGCCACACTCACTTCCCAATCCTGGTTGTAGGAGCCCACCCCTAGCTATCGTTTGAGTTTCACAAGCAACAATTCACATTTTCATAACACTTAAGATCAGTGCTGCTGCGTCTTAGGACAGTGTACAGTTTGTTAAAAGCTAGAATCAAAAATGTTGTCTTGCTGTAGCTACCTAGATTTCAGAGAACATGGGACTCAGGGAAAGCTTTCTTCCTGGAACAATTCCTTCTCACAGTCTCCCAGCAGCTCCCTAAGTTAGATCCAGGGCTTGGGAAGATCAAAATGCTCTCCTATGACCTATATGATTTACCAGTGGGAAAGCAGACCATGGAAAGACTTTCACTCATCCATATTGGAGAGTTCCAGTCAATTAGGTTGGCTCTTTTTCCTTTCCTTTCTAGTTTTTTATGTTTCCTGTCACTCCCATGTTTTTTCTCTTGTCTAATGTATTCAAAGTGTGATTGTCTACACACTGTTCTGGTTCTTATAAGTGGATGGATCATGCATGAAACACTTCTAGCCAGCTATTTTTTAAAAATTTGACTTTTAAAAAATAAATGATCTAATCACATAGTACAGAATTAAATATCCAAGTCTGCATTTAACCTTAAGCTTTTCTGGACAGTAAAATATCAAGCCAATGAGGAAAAACTTTGAGAAGAGCTGCAGAAACTGAATAAATTTTTCCATTGGATTATATACTTCTTGAGCACAAGAATGCCATCTTTTATTGCTGTGTGACCAGCACCAAGCACACATTCAATACGTGAAAGACCAAAGGATGAATGGATAGAGGAGCGAATAGTTCAGGAAACGGAAATAAAATAACCAGTTGACTTGAAGTATAGATGAGAATTTCTAGGAAAACATTAATTCAGAAATACTTCTGGCAAAATTGGATCTCAGGTAGCCACTAGTGAAAAGGCTGAAGTCACTGGAAGCATTTTCCAAAAAAAGTCCAGCTTTTCTGCCATGGAAAAAATGTTAGGCATTAAAAATAATAATGGAAACTAAATATAAAATGTTAAGTTAGTCTTCAATAAAACCTAGACTAGATGTAAAAAAAAGGGAAGGGGCGATTTTGCTTTAAATAAAATTAAAACATGCAAATAGAAATGGTATATTCATCTATAAATATTATATACAGTATTAATCTAAAGAAAATATAGGCTTTACTATAATATAGGCTTTTTTAAAAAAGAGATTTATGAAATTTAAAAAGAAAAGTAGGAAGGAGGCATATAAAGTATTGAAATCATATAAAGTATTGAAGAAGGAAGATACATTATTAATTACCAGAAATGAGATTTGTTGTTAGTGAATTTAAAAACCGTGAAGATTTTTAAAGCAATGTGGAAAACTGACACATTCAGGAGGAGACAATAATGTGTACACTCTAGAAACCACAAAAGTAAGAGCAAATAAGAACATAGTTGTAGTTAATCAGAATAGATTAGTGGACTACATGCAATTGAGAGATCAGCTGTGAGGGTCCCTCTCCTGGTGCAGTAGCTTTGCATCTCTGTTCTTGAGTTGATGATATAATGAGAAAAACCACAAGCAAATAAGGAAAATTACCAAGAGAAATGGGATAAGATGTATTCAAGTTATAGCTAGTTCTCCCTTGAAGGAAGATCTGGGAAGAAGTTAAAGAGGATTCAAAAGATGAAATCACAGTGATAATCTTAGAGCATAGATAAAAGAGATTGTACTCTGTACATATAATCTTGTATTTCTCATATACTACTGTTGTATGTCCTCTGACTGGTCTCTTTCAGTGTATACAGGGAATTAAATGTGTTGTGCTTCCACATTGCTTCATCTTTCCTGCATATTACAATTTCTGAATGGATGCAAACCCAAGAGGAAACAAGCTATTTGAATTAAAAGTGAACACACCCTAAGGAAGCTTAAGGAAATGAGATAAAATAACCAAGAGGCAGGGATGTGAATGATAAAGATAGACTGAAAAAAAATGGGTTTCTGATATCTAGAAAAAGACATGCTGAAAATGTTTGTGATAAAGGTTTGAAAAGGAGAATAGATTTGTACATCAATTACTGTAATCTTAGAACCAGAACTTAGACTTTTAAAGAAGCAAGTTCAGTACAAATACAAGAAAAGTAATAATTTGCATCAGGTGCTAAATAAATGGAACTCATTATGCAAGCAATAGAAACACTAAAAATATAGACAGCTGCAAAAATTTTTAGCTAAATTCATAGCTGACAAGTCCATAATGGGTTGTGATTTTTAAAAAACAAGATAAATTAAATAACAGTCTAGTGTTTGAAGCTAACATCAAAGAGGGCTGTTGTTCAGGGGAATATCTTTGGAGCATATTGGACTAGACCAAGGAACTGATCATATATAGTGATTTGTAGGCTTCCAGTTGGAAAGAGATAAGACTACTGGTCATCTTCAGTTAAAAGATCAACTATTTTGAAAAGTGGTTAATATCCAATTGTAGTAATGGTGGTGATAGATGTAGCACCATTTTTTTCAAAGCAGTTCTACTCAATGAATATACAGTAAGTTCTCACTGAATATGATTATAGTTTCTTGGAAACTATGACTTTAAGTGGAATTTATAAGAATACCAATTTTACCATAAGCTAATTGATAGAAATAAGAGTTAAATTTCTATTGCTTATTTCTGGTCACAAAAACATTGCCAAGCTTCTCAATAAAAACCCAAAACTCTTCTAATATAAAAATTGAAGTAAATGTGAGCTATAAGTACATTTCAGAAAGATTAATAAAAACAAGTAAAATAATTAAGTATCTGCTTATTATAGTTCAGGGTCATGAGTTGCCAGAATCTCTCCTAGGAGCTCGGGGTACAAGGTGCCCAACTCTGGGCAGGATGTGATCCCACTGCAGGGTGCACTCATGCTCATTTACACAAGGACTATGTAGACAAGTCAATTAACTTAACCCAAGCATCTTCAAAATGTAAGAGAAAATCAGAGATCCTGGAGAAAACCCACAGAGACATGGGGAGAACATGCAAACTCCACATAGACAGTGGCCCTGGTGGGGAAGCATTTTTTTCTCTTCAACATTATAATGAAACGACATTGAAGAAAATAACTTTATTCAAGGACTTGCTGTATATAGAAAGACTTCATCTTGACAGCACAATATGTTGCTTTTCTATGGTATAACATGCAAAAATGGAATAACTCAGTAGCACATAGGTAATATATGGCAAAGACATTCATTAACCTTCTATTCTTTGAGTCATGTGATTGTCTTTTCCCTTTGCTGATTGGGTCTATTTTTCATCCATTAGATAATGTCTGTCATTACTATTGCATATGCCTTAATATTCAATAATCACATGTTTCACAGAGGCAGCACTGTATTACTGACTCATATTCGCCTTACTAAAAGCCCCAGGTCTAGTTCTGGCCACTCATTTTGGTCATTCCCATATTCTATCAGATTAGTGATATTCTGAGCCTAATACTTGCTTTGTACTTGCCCTTTTCTGAACTTGTGTTGACAGGTCATTTCTTATTTGTCAAAGTCTCTTTGAATTAATTTCCTCTTTTTTCCTGCCTAACTGGGTTATTGGAAAATCTAATAAGGATGCTTTCTCTTCCATCATTCAGAGCATTGATAAACATTACTGGAATCAACCTGATCCCAAAGGAGCACCCTGCTATATGCCTTATCTTTCTTTTTTCTGCTTTTCATACGAGTGCAACCTTTTTTCTTTTGAGTAATTATTATAGCTGGACAGTAAAGCCTGGCAATGGTTTATATTACAAATTCAATCATTTTAATTTCTCTTCCCTATTACTACCACCAGTTCTTGACTTGTGTGAAAGTCATTAGATTTATGAATGCTGTCCAAATAATACTCTTTTAAAGAAAAATATTTATGTATAGAACATCTTGATGAGAACATCTTTATATATATTATTGATAGATAATATGACAGAGAATTGATCAGACCATTTTTCCTAATTGGCAACCATGCAGGCTGAAAACATCAGGTTGTATGATTCCCACTTTACAGATAGAGGGCCAGAAGTCAAATATTCAAGTCATTTTCTCTTGGACCTGTAACCAACTATGATGAAGTTATGATCTTAAAGTGTTCCATCTAAAGTTTGTGGTTTTGTCTTTGGGTTACATGAAATTTTCTTGTAAACCAGTGAAGAAATTGTTTTAGCTATATTTTGAGATTGACCATGACCATAAAGAAGCAATTTGAAGAAAAAATACATGAGAGGTCTCCATAATGCAGGGTGTGATGAGCTATAAATCCAAATGTCAGTAAATGCATAAAATGAAGGTATATATATTGACAATTTCTATTCAACTCAGTAAACACTGAGTGCGTACTTCAATGTTTACCTTGTATTTGACATTCAGAATAGAGAGATAATAAATGACCCTGTTGAGTAATAAAGTTACTTGACATAGCTAAAGAGCTGATGTTTAAACAAGAACCCATGAACATGTGTTACTTACCAAGCAAGGAGAACTGAGTTCATTCTTTTTGATATTACTGCATTAGCACTGTTGAAAAGCTGCATCATATTAGTTTTAATAGCAGCAATATCAATTCAATAGGCGTATTTTCTACATATCATTTTTTTAAGACTCAATCATCAAGTCTCAAGACAAACAGTTAAAGAACTGGTTAATATCTCATATGAAGGCATAACAATTTGTCAGGTGGGTATCACACTAAATAGGGCAGTGAATAGCTCCTCTCAGGCAATCATATCTATCCATGTCTAAGCATGCTAGTAAAAAAACGTCAAAATAGCAATTTTCAAATTTGGACATCTAATTTAAAAGTAATAGTAAAATGGCTGGTTGTTCTTTTTAAAAAAAATATCAAATTATTTAAGTTAACATTAGTTTCCAAGCATTTGTCATGTCAGTATTATTTTTGAAAACTAAATGTAACAGATTTGGTGTGCTGTAAATTAATAGAAAAAAATATGATGAGACAATGAATATCATTTAAGCTAATGAATATTTTCAAGTTTATCTATTTAAAAAACATTTATGTAAGTATTTTTTAATGAACCAAGCACTATTCTAAGTGCCTTACGAAAGTTAACTTATTTAATCTTCAAAGCAATTCTATGATTGATACACTATTTTCATTTTTTATTTTACATATGAAGAAACCGAGGGAAAAGAAATTAAATAATTTGTTCAAGATCATATTACTAATAAACGGCAAAACTGAGATTTGAACCCACATAATGTTTCTTCAAATGATGTACCCTTAACCACTGCTCAGTGTTGTCCACCAAATATGATTGGAAAGTTTAAAGCAGCTAGTCAGTCTTTTCTTTATAATATTATAATTACTAAAAGCTCGAAATATGCAATACAAGATTCTGACACCAGAAACACCAGTGTACGCACAAATTTCTGCTCATATTTTTGTTGAACAAAAGAGAACATTTTAATAAATTTTACAATGATATATAGCTGGCAAAAAAATCCAAATTAGTGATGAAAAATCCAAATTAGAATAGCAGAATTTTTGTTTGTTTGTTTCGAGTCAGGGTCTCACTCTGTCTTCCACACTGGAGTGCAGTGGCACCGTTCACGGCTCACTTTAGCCTCGATCTCCAGAGCTCAAGTAATCCTTCTGCATCTGCCTCCTGAATAGCTGTGGTGGCATGCATCACCACACCCACCTAATTTTCTTGACTTTTTTTTTTTTTTTTTTGGTTTGGTTGAGAAAAGATCTCACTTTGTTGTCCAGTATGGCCTTGAACTTCTGGACTCAAAAGATCCTCCTTCCTTGGCTCCCCCAAATCCTGGGATTATTACCATAAAGAAAGATCATTTAAAATGGCAGAGAATAAAATGTGAAGAAAAAAAAAAACAATCACTTTTCAAAAAGCAGTGCTATTACAACAGACAAATAATCTTAGAAAGAGTGACAAATCTTAAGTCCCTTCAACTCTGGAACACAAAGAATTGTGCTGTGTGCACAACACAGGCTCAGTAAATATTTGATATAGATAGAGAATTCTGCCAGCAGATCTCCCTTCCTTAGGAAACGCTTATATTTTTTATCCCTAAAGGTAAACGCTCAGCTCAATTGCTTTACTTACAGTATGCCCACTCAGAAAAAACTCACATATTTGGGTACCCAGAGCTCATCATAGAATTTTTCTGGATAAAATGACTACAACCTAAGCTGGCTGAAAGCAAAATTGTCTCACCCTTGGCCTCACCTTTCTACTTCTTTTATTTCCAAATGCTCTATCAAAATGAATCCCAAGAAATATGTAGATAAAGCCACTCATGCTGAGATATAAACAACTCAGAGGTCTCTGGGCATCACTCTGCCTCTATTGTATTTGGATCATAATATCAAATGCAGGCATTAGTCAATTATGTAGCAGAGGGTATCTAAGGGCAAATATTTTAGAATACCCCCAAATCATTTCATCTTTGCAGTCTTTAAAAAAATCCAAAACTTGCTCCTATGCAATTTACTTATGATTATCATAGAGAGGGGGGTACATTGGAGAATTTAGTTAATATAGAATGCAGCAAACTCACTCCTAAAGGCCACATCATTCTCAGTGCTCCATTCCTTATGAAACTAAATGATGGTTGACAATGAAATTCAAGCTTCTGATTCTTATTATGGCTGACTATTGAAACTTGATTAGGCCTATAATTACGTACTGCTTGAATCAAGAATGTCAAATAATGGGGCAGGACCTCTATAGCATGGGAATCAACTTACAACCTAGGTTGGTCCATGAACAACCTGCTCAGACTGCGTTCGGTCATAAATTGTCCCAAGTTTAACCTGGTAAGAATTGTTCGTGGACATTTTCTGTCAAGTCTCCAAAATGGAATTCTCTACTTTTGTAACTCTAGTTGATTCTGGGCATTCAGGAAAGAAAGAAAGACAGAAGAGAGAGAGAGGGAGGGAGGGAGGAAGAAAGGAAGGAAGGGAGGGAGGAAGGAAGGAGAGACAGAAGATAGAAATGGCAAAATATTCTGTAATGTTGTGGTTCACACATAAAAGCAAAAAAAATTATTAGATTTTTATCAAGATTTAATGTGTAAATACACAAAACTAATCAGTTCAATTGAAATAAAGTGTAAATTTTTTGTTACTGATTTTTATGTATCCTAAGCAAGATATAATTTTATCCTTTGTTTTGAAAGGAAATGAAAATGTACTATGCTACCTGCAAGGGATAGATTTGTTTAAATATATGAGTGAAAAAATACATTACTCTCTATTTCATAGAAATTGAGTAAAACCTAATTGAAGAAAATGTGAAATGGCTTATGCCTGCAATGTGATATGTAATTTAAAAATCTCTACTGTAATAATGCTCCTCCAATCTTTAGTTTTAAGAATTTCAGAGTGATCATCAGTTACACACACACTGTATAGCTATAGAAATGTAGCTATCACAATTAAACTAGTAGCAGGCCTAGTTAAAGAGATCATAGCATAGCATAGTTGAAGAGATCAGAAGGAAGCTTGAACCTAGCCAATACATACATTCAAGATATAGGAGGACAGAAGGCTTTCACGTTAAAAAGCAGCAAGCCTAGGCAAGAAGCATCACAAGCTTGGCTCTTAAAAAAACCTGTTCTGTGAATTCTATGATTCATGCTTACCTCACACCTTGTCTCTGTATCTACCCTGTTGGCATTGACTTAACTCTACTCCTTCCCAGATGACTCCATTAATTTAGGATTTCTTGTAGTAGTTCTATTCAACTACATTTTTGTCATTACTTGGTTTCTCCTCCTTTTTAATCCTATAATGCAGACCGATCTACCACTTTTGTTTGCTTCATCCTGGTTTTCTTCCTGGGATATCTGACTCTCTGAACTGTGAAATTACGTAAGAAAACAAGCTCAATTATTGAAGTTAGAAATTCTGTTCTTGGTTCTGCCAAACACTAGTGGTGTGTTTGGTAAATTATCCGACTGTTCTGTTTCGTGGATTATTTGTTTTGAAGTGTGAAGACTGAATTATATGACTATTAAGATCTCATAGATTTTACGATTTCAGTTTGATACAACTTGACCAATGCCATCATTTCATTGATTTGAGGGTAATAAACTATTTGAACAAGGATAAAGACCCAAGTATATCAGATGTAGTACCAGTGCCAGTCAATTTTTAAGAAAATTTATGAAGTTAACAGTTTAGTCACTAACTAAAAGCCAATATATATACATATATAATGCCTGAGTTTCTCTGTGTTTCCCTACAGCATCCTACAGCATTATTTTACCACAGATCTTTCAAACCTTTCAATTTCCAGGTTATACTAGGAAATCAGCTTGATTCAGTGAGATGTTAACGTCATGCTATCTGTATTTTTTTTTCAGCTTTTAATTTTCAAGACATCTCCAAGTAAAATGATTGTTTTTGACATTATTTGACTTTCTTGATTCAAGAAGGGTGTAATTATACCCCTGATCAAGTTACTGTGGACAGCTTGAATCCAAAGAGTGATACCACATATGGAAGCTTTATGGTTAATCACAAACAGATACAACTGGATTTTTCTTACCACACATTGGATTCTTAAGGTGATTTCTACTTTTTACAATAAGTATGATAAAAAAATGCTACACATAAACATATACTAATACATGTTTGGTGTTTCAATTAAATATAAAATTAGGTAGTAAGTATAAATTTCAAAGCATTACTCAAATTTGCAGGATAGTTTGATAAAAACATTTAAATTGAAATATTTCATCATAATATGTGCATTTATCTGCTACAGAAAACTTCAGTAAATAATTCTGACCAGGACTGTAAGGAACCAAAATATTCAGCTAACTTAGTTAAAAAATAACCTCAGAAACAACAGCAAAAAGGAATTCAACTTTTTGGCACTTTTAGGCACAGTTTGTATGATAGTCCTTGTCAACCTTTTTACATTGGCAGTGCTATAACGACACAGAGTATTCATCTTATAAAGTCAAGTTTGGGGGAAAGAGATGTTATGAATTCTCTCACATATTATTTATTTTCTAATTGATTATCACTATTTTGTGGGATTATTATTACTCTATACTGAAATCACTAAAATGGAGATCAATTTCCAAAAACAGAATAAAATAAGTATTAAAACAAGACTCAAAGAGACCAAATAGAAGTATTACTGATAACAAAAATTTGTTATTGTAGGAAAAGACTACATTCCTCCAACCTGGCTGCAATGTGAAAAAAATGTATGAATCATTTAGGTATTTCATCAACAAGAGGTCCAAATTTTAATATTTTGAATTTTTTTTTTTTTTGAGTTGGAGTCTCACTCTGTCACCCAGTATGGAGTGCAGAGGCACGCTGCTCACAGACACCACAGGCTTGACCTGCTGGGCTCCGGCGAACCTTCCGCCTCAGCCTTCCAAGTGGCTGGAACAACAGGCGCAAGCCACCACGTCTGGCTAATTTTTTGTGATTTATTGTAGAGATGAGGTCTTAACAAGTTGCCCAAGCTGGTCTTGAACCTCCAGGCTCAGACAATCCTCTTGCCTCGAACTCCCAAAGTGCTGGAAATACAGGTTGAGTCACTGAGCCCGGCCTTGACATTCTTAATGCATTTGTTACAATGGTTAATTCTAAAATGTGGTTACCAACTAGCTATTAAAAGTAAATGCTGTAAAATCTTAATGATTTAAATGGATGGCATAGAAAAATAAATATGCTTTCCAGAAGAGACATTTTAAAGAGATAGTAGAGGAGCAAAATGGCCTTCAAATTTAAACAAAACAAAACAAAACAAAACTTGAAGTTTCCAAATCTATTTTCTCAAGATTAGTCTAATAAATAAAAAAAGATAAAATAAGAGGAAGTTTGCATTGGTGTCAGCAATATGAACAGAAATTCCATTATATTTCTGGCTTAAACTTTGTAATTGCTGAGCAGATTTCTTTTCTTTAAAAAGACTTTTTAATTAATAAAAGAAGCTGGGCATGGTGGTTCACGCCTGTAATCCCAGCACTTTGAGAGGCAGATGTGAGAGAATTGCCTGAGTCCAGGGGTTTGAGACCAGCCTGAGCAAGTTGGCAAGACCTCATCTCTACAATAAATAAAAAAATCAGTCAGGTGTGGTGGCACACACCTGTGATTCCAGCTACTTGGAAGACTGAGGCAGAAGGATTGCCTGAGCCCAGCAGACTGAGGCTGTGGGTGGCAGTGAGCATGCCACTGAACTTCAGCCTGGGTAACAGAGTGAGACTCCAACTCAAAAATAAAATAAAATTAAATTAATAAAAGATCATAAAGAGCATACTTAGCTCAAAGTTAAACTCATTGTCACCTAAACCACTACTGCAGGTTGAATTGGGGCCCCCAAAATGATATATTGATATGTTAAAGTCCCAACCCCAAAAAACTGTGAATGCGACCTTATTTGGAAATAAGGACTTTGCAGAGGTATTTACATTAAAGCGAGGTCATTAGGGTGGGCCCTAATAATATCTCAAATGTATCCTCATAATAAGAGAGAAACACATCAAGAAGACAGACAAACAGGAAGAAACCCATGTGACAATAGGGGCAGAGATTGGAGTGATGTAGCTATAAGAGAAGAATCACCAAGAATTGTCAGCCACTGTCAGGAGATAGGAAGGAGCACAGAAAGATTCTACACAGGGTCTCAGAGGAACATGGCCTACTGACACACCTTGATTTCAGACTTCCAGACTCCAGAGCTGTTGATTTAAGTCCCTCAGTTTGTTGTGCTTTGTTAGGGCAGCCATAAGAACTAACATAGTCCCTAACCAGTATCCTTCATATTACCTTGGTTATAAAAGAAAATGTGAATAGTATTGAATAAAGCTTGACATGACAGTATCTTATCAGCCCCTCTGCATTCATGGGCAACAGCTTTCAATACTAGTGCACTGCTGAAGACAGCCTGAGGTTTAGATGTTGTGAGGCATGGCATTTTAAAGATGTAAAACTAGCATCAGTTTGAAGTATGACATCCTATTTTTAATTTGTGGAAATGTATTTTCTTTCTAAAAGACTCGTTAAGAATTCACACAAAGAAAGTTCATTTTGCAAATTTAGAAATAGTTCATCTTTGGGGGAGGAAAGCGTGTGATAATAGTTGGTTAGGGCGTTTGCTTCTCTTTTTTCTGATTCTTGACCAGTTCTCATTTAAAATGATAAAGAGAAAAACAACCTCCTTGATCTGGCAAGCATGTTATTTTAATGATGCTTGAGAGAATTGTTTTTCAACTTGAGTTAAGTGCTTTCTTTATTACATATTTGTTTGTCTTGAAAAGTGAAGAAGGCATAATCAACAGTAAAAGGAGATATTTTTATTATTTTATTAATAGTTGTGCCTTGGTTTGGTTAAGATGTGTTAAAAGTTTATTAAGCAAAGTGCAGATGTTTTCTAGGTATTTGCAGTGTCTAACAGGGACTTCAACATTATCGGTTATTAACTTAAAAAAAAATTTTAGTCTTTATTTTTCATCTACATGATGAAAAAGTCATATCAACAAGTGTTTACAAAGACCATTACTGTCTAAATTCCTGTTTAAGGTTATACAGATAATATTAAAAAATGAAAATTCTATTTTCTATACTAAAAAGAAGTTTACCTTCTATCTGAGAAAAAAGGATGTATGATAGAACCATTAAACAATTAGAAAATAATACAGAAAAACCAGTTGATCTTCAAACTGTGTGGAATGACAACTTTCCACAATCACAGTTATATATAGGTTTCAGTCTAAAATTTCCATAGATAGAACAAAGCCTGATGCAAAACTGACATTAATCAGTTTGGGGTATATATTTTTGCATACCAGATTTTATTTTTTTAAGAAGAGGTTTTTGTAGGAGTCACTGGGGTCCTGAGTTGTGAGTAAAGCTGGGCATGGTGCATTGGTATTCTTCCTTAGCACTGAAGAAAAAGATAGGTGCTGGATCTGAGAGAAAGAAAGACAAAAGGCACCATTCTAGGATTGCAGCGAGGGTTGGGGCAAACAAATATGCAAAATCACAAAGTTAGAACTGGAGGATAGAAAGGTTAATATTATAATGTACTTAATATTATAAAAACATCAGTGCTATCAGAAGTCAGGTGATACTGGGAATAATTAAAAGATATAGACTCAAACATGAGAAAAATATTATGAAAAGAAGACTGATATCTCCAACCATATAGGCGCCCTAAGGAGAGGGAAATGTATTTTTCCAGAGTGCATCTATCAGTGCTCTACTAAATGGCTGCCTCACCACCCAAAACAAAACAACTCATGCTATTAGCATGTTTTGTCTGCTATTCTTGTCAATGATTTGTCTTTAACTCCAACTTTTAGTTCCAGATACTACAAAGGATGTTATTAAACACATAGATGAATGCTGGGAATTAAGAATACAAAAATTGTGAATTTATCTGTGAATTAAACATATATCATTTCAACTACTTTTCTTTAAACTTTCTTCAATAAAGAAATATAACATTCCATATCTATCTTTTTCTCCTAGAAATATTCTATTTGGTTTTTCTTTGTAGAAATACAGCATTTTCCCCATGTGTTAGGTTTATACATTAATTTAATTGTTACCTTCTCAAAGATAATTGTATGATTAGAAAGCAGAGTGGACACAAAAATGTTTAAGAGCTAAATCTGTTCAGATTTATTGTATATTTGATTGACTGGGGAAATGACTTTCAGTTGACATCTGAGCCAACAAGTTAGCTGAAATAAAATTTTGCTTAATACCTTTGCATCAATAATCTAGGCACAGCCTCATTGATTGAGAAAGTCTGATCAATAGAGTATTACTGACTGCCTAACTGTAACTTTGCCAGACTTTTTTGCTAATTCTGCTGATGACCTTCTTACCACTGCTTTTCAGGTTCACCTTTTTTTTCACTTTGAAATTCAATTTGCTCCATTTGCCATTATTTAAAGAATTTACACATCCAATTGATTTTATCCACTTGCTTTAGTTAGTATATGGGATATGAAAGATTTTACTTGATTGTGGTGAAGCTTTGAAACTGTCAAAGCACTCATATGTTTAGCAAGTATTTTCATATCAAATATACTTGGGAAAAATTACCCAGAACAATCAATTATGAGGCATATACAATAAAAAATGGAACATTCTCATTTTTTTAATGATGCACATAGCACAGGATCTATAATTATTAAAGAGAATGTCATTGTGTTGAAGGAAGGAAAACAAATAGAAATAAGAAAATATGGTTCTCGTTTTCAGGATAGCAGGAAGATAAAGGAAAGGAGTCAAAAATATCCCTAATAGAAAAGAAAGTTTCATGGAATCTGTTAGAGTTTAATTAATTTTACACATGATTATCAAGAACTGTGAAGAGTCTGAGAGTTTTACGTTGCATACATGCTAAGAAGTTAATCTGCCACAGTTTCACAGATGCTGGTGGAAGACACAAGACTCCTGGGTCAGAAACAAAGGACTTCATAATTTCCAGCAATAGCAGTAACCAGAGAATCAGCATTTGTGCTGGTTCCCCTATCCCCAATTCCACAGTGAAAGGTGAAGAGGACCAGGTAACACCTGCACATGCAGTGTGTCATGATACAGAAAAACAACTCTGAACTTAAGGTACCCTAACTTTTTATAATAAATAGTCTGCCCTCCATTTCAGAGGGAAACACTGTCTCTATCTTGCAAAGCTTTTGCTCTACAAAAACGTATGTAATGATAATCTAGAATAAAAGTCCTATTTCTGCTTGCAAAATCTGCATAAACAAAAGAGGTTTATGAAGAATTATCTCCCAACAATCCCAAAGGATCTGCTGTGAACCTCCCTCTCATTTTACAGTTATTGAAATCAGACTAGGCTGAGACCTGAAGAATGGCATACCCCACCTAAATCCCTAACACCTCAATTTCTTCACCTCTTCAACCCCAATGACCTCTTTCACTCTAATTCAGCCTCTCATACCCATGGCTCAATGTAGACCTTGTCATCCTCCAGACCAATTTCATCTCTGAAAAACTGAGTTTCTATGTCAACCAAACTCTGACTACAATGTTCTCTTTTAACTCTCTCGCTTAATGACTGCTCCAGGTCTTCCATTCCGGTAGTCTCTGTCCTTCATCCCTGTCTATCAGCAGCCATTAGTCTTCACATCCTTCCGTTTCCAGTTTAGACTCTGTTGTCCATCCTTTCTCTCTTTTCTTAAAATTTTAATTTTAAAGATGTGTGGTACAATTTAGGGTTAGGTATACAGGTGGTCATTTTACAGGTAAAGTTTGGGCCTAACTTTGGTCCCCACTTAACCTGGTTTGAGATCAGATACATTTATTGATGATATGTGCCTCCCCCTAGCACACACACTTCCCCAGCAGTTTCCCACTACTGCCAATCTCTTTCTTATAGTATTATAATAATTGCTCTGTGTCAATATCCTCAACTTTCTCATCTCATTTTTCTTCCTTGGCATTTTCCCAGTAAAAGCTCAGTTGTGAAGAAAATCAACTACCAACTTTTCTTTTAGACACACCTGTGCTGCTGATCACTGATAGTGAAGATTGTACAACTGTGCAGACTGGTTTCAGTATAAATTCATGGTCTCCAATCTCAACCTGACTCTCAACACAACATTTTATAGCTCATCACTCTTTCCATCTCTGGTTCAGTTTGGCCCACATTCACAGCAAACTGACATCATTTCCTCTGGACAGAAAAAAAATAGAAGTCATCAGATAAAAATTCTCTCAACTTCTTAAAACCAAGCCTGCAAAAATAGTTGTAATTTTTTTCTGTTCAAATGGAAAAATGTCACCCATCTTACCTAGGGCTAAGGTTTATTCTGCTATCTGTGCTTTGGAGTTGTATCAGAGCCTGCTAATTTTCCTCTAATATCCATTTCCCGCTTCTTCTGAACTAACTACCAAATTGTCATTGGGCATGTGGCCATTCAGAATCAAGACTACAATTTCCATCTATACTTTCAGTGAAATGTGGCCCTGGAATGAAAGCAGAAATGTATGTAACTTCTAGAAAGTGTCCTTAAATACAGTGGATGTAACCTTCTCCTTCTTCCTTCATATTGTAGTAAGGGGCATAGATATAAAGTCTGCAGAAGCATTCAACATAAATATAACACAAAACACAAATGCCAGCCATGTAAGTAGTTTTAAATTTTCTACTAGTCACATTGAAAAAGTAAAAAGAAACAAATGAAATTGCTTTTAGTAATTCATACATTTTATTTAATCCAGTATGTCCAAATTATCATAACTTCAACCCACAATCAATACAAAAAAGTTATTGGGGTATGTTACAGTTTGTTGCAAAATTCCAATGGGTATTTTACACTTACAGCACACCTTAATTTGGGCTAGTTACATTTCAAGTGCTCCACAGAACACGTGGCCAGTCCCTGCTAGTGCAGGGCTAAAGTTCCACCTTGAGTTTTTAGTTAGGTACCACGAAGCAACAACATGAGAGGGAACCAGGTTGCTCACAAAGTAGTATCACATGAGCTCTATACTGCTTACCCAGACTTTTCCATGACAAACAATAAACATTATCTCATTTAGGGCAACTTAAACCTGAGTTGTCTTGAACTTGCAACTGAACCACATCCCCTTCTACTTCCTCAGAAATGTATTTCCTTTCTCTGCTATGCATGTTACTGCTACCATTAATCTGATCTGCTATAGTGAAGTAAAAGCAACCTAGCCCAGGGAAGGCAATATAGTATAGTGGTTAAGTGACTACTCTGACATGAATGACTCTGACATTCTCCAGTGTCAGGCTACCATCAGTTTAATTTCAGCTCTACAACTTAGTAGCTCACAACGCTGGACAAGATACTTAACCTGTGTTCCACAGTTTCCTCATCTGTAAAAGATGGACAAAAATAGCAACTAACTCATAGAGTTGCTATGAGGATTAAGAAATGTTAATCTATATAAAATATTGAGAACAGAGTATAGCAGTATAAGCTAGTTAGATAAATCCTCGTATACACATCCTATTTATTAGACTTAAATATCAAAGCCTCTTTATCTTAAAAGAAATAGTAATAATAACAAATATCTCAACTATTTGCCAGTGAATCCATCATGGCCTAATTAGGAGTCATCTATATCCAGTTCTCTGTTGACACACCTACCACAGATGCTGCGATCCACGGCAATGCGGCTTTTGTTTCTGCCTCTGCATTGGAACTACTGCCAGTGAGATAACCACTGACTCTTTTATTGCTAAATCCTATGGATTTTTATTACTTCATCTCTATTGCATTACACAATTAGCCATTCCCAATTTTGAAATATTTTTGTTGGTTCACTGGGTTATTCCTCTTCCCTCTTTGGCCACTTTTTCTCAGTCACTTCTGTAGACTTCTCTCAGTCTCATATGCTTAAACTTTCATCTTGATCTTTCTTTGGTTCTCTTTCTCTGTGTGTTCCCTGTATTATCTCATTATTTCCACAGGGTCACAATATCTCAAGCTCATATAACATTCCCAAGTTCTACATCTATATCGATATTTCCACTTAGGTGTTCCCATAGGGACAGCATTGTCTAAACTTCCAAACCTATTCTTCTTACTGAAGTTCCTATCTCAGTGAATGGCATGAACACCTGCCCAATTGCCCAAGCCAAAAATGTAGGCATTTTCATGGACTCCTGTCTCTCCCTCCACTCCAGGAAACCTATCAGTTACCAAGCATACCTAATTCTGCTCCTGAAATAAATCGTTGTGCTCACTTTTTTTATGTGCCTACTGCCATCACCCATTCAAGCCAATATTGATTTATATTTGAAATAATGATCTCTTGTATTACCCCCAAACTCCAATCTCAGTTTTCTTCTATCCATTCTCTGCACTAGATTTCACAATCATGATTGTTTACTCCCTCTTTTAAAAGTTTCTTTCCTTGCTACATTACAAAGAGGCTCAAATTCCCTTAAGATATTTTACAAAGCCCTGAGTCATCTGGTATTCGCTTGCTTTTTATATTCCAGAGTTGCTGTTCCTTAATCTCAGTATCCTCATACACCACACTTTAGATTCACTGTGCTTATTTCAGCTATTGGAACATACCACGCCAGTCATACAGTAGCCTCTTGTGGGCGCTATCAATTGCTTTCTCGGGATCTAATCATCTCTCCTTTTGAGTAGCAGCTTGATTTCTGAGTACTGTTGACCTCAGCTCCAGAAATACTCTGCATGGCCCAACCATTCATTGTAACCCTATCTTCCATGTCCCAGTATTGGTTCGGGGATAAGCACATGATCTAAGTTGACCAATCAAAATGAATTCCAGACTTTTTGTTTGATGGTTGAAGAAAAACAAACAAACCTTTCCTCTCTCTTTTTTGGGTATTCAAATGTGAAGCTTAAAACTGACATAGTTATTTTGCTAACATAAGAAAATCCAGCCTCAGAACAAAATCAAAGGCGAGGAAAACAGAGTCAATTTAAAAAAAGAGGAAAATCAAATTAGAACCCGTATAAAGCTATATGTAAAACCCTCTAGACTTTTTAGTAACCTGAGATAATAAACTCCAATTATTGTTAGCTTATCTCAATTGGGCTAACTGCAAGAAATCCTACCTGGAATAAGAACTTTTGCTTTCTAGTTCCTCTACCTGGAATATGTGCCTCTTATTTCTTCACCTAGCTACTTCCTACTCATTCTACTCTGACCTTCATGTTGAAGCCACCGGCATAAATCTTTCTCGAACCAGTGTAGATGTATGCCCCTTCTTGTACATTCACAGCATCTTGAATCATCTTTATCATCATGCTTTTCTTAATGTTTCATAAATTGTGTGTTTAATCCTATCTCTTGTGGGAATTAAAAGCTCTGTGAGTCCAGATACCATTTCTTTAATGCTCACAGTTGTTTTTCTAGCATTTAACACACTTCCCAGCACATACTAAATGCTTCATAAATATCTCCTGAATTAAATGTAGCTAACATTTATAGATTACTTTCCTTATGTCAGAAATTGTGCTAAAAATTTCACATTTTATATCAATTCATAACTATAACAATTCTGTGATGCATGACATTGAGGATAAGAGAGGTTAAACAACTTTTCCATGTTTACATATATCATCAATGTTAGAGCTGGAGCATGAAGTCAGGTAGTCTTTCTCTAAGGTATGCTTGTAGTCATTACATTATATTGTCTCAATAAGTATAAAACAATAAATTAATATCATATTTAGAATGATTCAATATAAATATGCTGAAAAACATTTTTCTCTTTCCAAACCTTGCTTTGCAAAATTAAAACCATGTAGTAAAGTGATCAAAGTTTCAGCTTAATGAAGAATGAAGAAAAAAACCAAAAAACCATGATTGGATTCTTTGCTTTCAGTGAAACATTCCACCTAGTGAATCATGAGGCTAAGTGTAGTCTTAGTGTTCACAATGTACTATTTTAATGTAGTTTCTTCATATGCCTTCACTCCCCAAAAATATTTATAGCTAACTCCAATTATGTTGGAGTTTTGAGAAGGAAATTTCTCACCACTGTGAAATTTTAGAACATTGAAATGGTGCTTCTAGCCACAAAGCTGGGAATACAGGATGGACAGCATTAAGGCTGCGTAACATTCCTGACATAACTCAATGTTTATTCGTAGAAACAAATGCCCCAGAATATTCTCTTGGGAATTAAAATCTCCAATTTGCTGTTTTTCACTGGTTGTTGATTTTTAATGTTCGTTATTCAACTACAATGATGTAAAGTAGAATCTATTTTGCTTGTGGTAAAAAAAAGAATGATTCACAACACAATTTCTCTAGTTAATATATTAACATTTGTTTCAGGGCAATGTATTTGAGTACTTACAGCATGCTTTGAAGAAACTATACATGAAGCAAGGGCTCTGGTTAGTTAATATATATATATAAAGGGCTTATATGTATAATATATATATATTAACTAACCAGAGCCCTTTATATATATATAAAGTCCTTTATATATATATATATATATATGTTTATATATATATATATATATATATAGTCACTAACTCAAATACCTTGGAATTTTCAGGTTACCAGTTGAATTATTATTTTAGGATTAGCATATATTTTTAGCTAATTTAGTCTTTAAAATGCTTAAAATTAACTTTTTTCTTATGTGAGTAATAAATGCTCATTGTAGAAAAATTGGAAAATCATGCAAACAAAAAGAAGAAAATAAAAACAATGCATGATCTCAATACAAAGAAATAGTCAATTTAATTATATTGTGGATGTTCTTTCAGTCTTATCTTGTACATAAACACACCCACACACTTCTTTTTCAACAAATATGGAATTTTAGTCTACACACTCTTGATAAACTGCTTGCTTTGTTTTATTTAGTGTATCACTAACTTGGGATACAGTGATGAAATTTAGTTGGAGAATCATGGGAAATAGAATCAAGAACAACCTGAGTTTATCTTGCTTTAATATAGGATCCAGAACAGGTATGATATATACCATATTTGCCTCTTTCTGATTTAGAGGGAATCTTGACTGTGATAAATCTGACAAACTTACTCAAGCTCCCTAGGCAAAACTGAAAGAATATTTTGGATAAATGTCAAGAAAATTCATAGTTTTTGAAAGCTAAATGTATAATTGAAGAAATAACTGAAGGCTGGGGGCCTATATAATCTCAATTACTTAAATACCAGATCAAATGCACCAGAATCATCCAATAAGCTGTGTAACTCTACACAGACTTTAACTATAAACCATCAAAGAGCCATAGAAAAATTGGGGGCAAAAGCATCAGTCTTAACATATGAAGATAAGTAACCCAACGATTTACCTTTCATTCACATCATTAGCATAGTGAGGACACAGACCTACTATGCTCTGTTTAAAAACAACAGCAACAACAATCTTTATTATACGTAGTGATTCACATAATGTTTCAAAATTTAAAAATAGTCAGTGTCTGAAGGTCATTAGGAGATTTAAGCTCTCCCTGTTGCATGGTTCACTGCTAATATATCTGGGATATATCTATATTGGCACAAACATAACCAGTGAAATAATGTTTCAAAGATGATATTTTTAATGTGGGAGAGAAAAGTGTGACCTAATGTTAATTACAGATGTCAATTATATTTGTGTTGTTTAGGGAACATTATGTCATTGGCAGTGTATTAAAAGATAGGCAGCCATAATTTGAAATCATTTTGGCAATTTACTATCTGCAATGGAAAGAAAGAGTGGCTGCCATTTACTAATCTCCTAAGGATAGCAAAAAGCTTAGTGGCCCTGAAAATAAATTAGAACTCATTAGAAAAAATAAGAACCTTTGAAAAAATATGACTAGGTTTTGATGATTTTGGCTAAAAAAAGAAAAAAGAGCATAGGGTGATTTTATTGTTATCTCCAAGCTTAAGAATGGTGGTCATAAAGAAGATGGTGACCAGCTGTTTTTCAGGGCTACAGCAGGAAATGGCTTAACTTGCAAGACAAATTTAAGTTGACATAATGTAAGAACTACTTGACAGCATTGAATTTTAATCACTTAAAATAGGCTCCTAAGGACAGCTGAGGGAAATGTCTTCTTTGAAAATCTTTAACGTTATGATTATGATAAGCATTACAATTGGCTGCTGGATTTCAGTAAGGTCCTATCTAGAAAGAAAGCAGGTTTTAGGCAGGATTACTAAATATGTCCGAAACTCTTCTTGCTATAGATTTTGGTAGCATCACAGAGAGCCACTCCAAAGGGATTCCAACCAAATGACTGATTAATCACTTAATTCGTTCAATGGAATTGAGTGTCTGCTCCTTGTTCTAGAATGTGGATTATGACATTGATTTATTTGCCCAAAATATATAAGTATAATATTTCTTCAGTGGGTCTTTCACTAATAGCAGCCTCTCTTAGTAACTATTATTTTTTTTCTGCACTTTCAAATAATAGATATTATTTCTATAACACAGGTATCACAACTTAGGTGCCAAAGTCAGAAGATGTTAAGAATACAGATCTTCTATAAAACTGTGGGAAGATAGTAATGTTCAGACCATCTAGAATTTCAAGCAATATCCAGAAGAGAAAGAGATAGTAATTCTGGTAAATTTGCATCTCTTATAACTTAAAAGTTTATATTTGCTCCTTTGTTTTATTTTGTTCTGCTTTTTAAAGAAAACTCCCTCATAACATATTCAGGCTTAAAAAAAAATCCTACATAACATGAAAGCTATTCTAATCACAATGTCTGATTACTAAGATGAGAAAATCACCACAAACAGCTTAAAGAGTCATTGAATTCAGTGGGAGATGTATGGGAGCATGTTAGAAGAGAATATAGGCACTAGGCTCTTCAATATAATAAAAGAGAATAATTGTGAGACTGATAGTTATTGACAGTCTCAAAAGATGAACTGGTTGAAGAAGTTTCAACATTAAGAAATGACAGACACTAGGTGATGGTTTTTAAAAAACGGTGGGAGTTCTTAAAAAAGGAAAAGGAAATTACACAAATTCAATTAATTCAATTTGAAAGAGAGTCTATACCACTCACTATTTCAAGATTCCTTCTGAAAGCCGTGAGGCACTCAGATTCTCTGTTTCTTTATATCATGAAGTCAATTCTTTCAGGCCTATTCAGCCTCATCAAACTGAGTCTCCCACTGAGAAGCATCATTAGATGGCAGCTCTCCCAATCTTCCACCTGAGAAATGGCCACTGAATTCACAGATTTTTATCCCCCACTGCACTCTCTCATATCCCACCGATTTCAAAGGGAACTGTGTATATTGAAGACAAATGCAGGGAGGCAGAGAGGGATGCTTGAATTCTTATATACCTAAAAGCAAACAGGCTTGCATAAAGAGGATCAATATTTTTCTATATAACTTCATCAGGTGAATTGCACATAGCACAGGTATTTATTTTTTTAAATGTTTTAATTGATTCATTTTATTCTTACTTTAGTTATAAATTTAACGAAATATAAAAGTATCAGGGATACTTACATCCTTTTTTTTTAATTGTAATGTTCATATTAGTACAATATAGGATTTTTTCCTTGTATGTTAATGTTTGGGTTTCATGGGCAATATCTGTAGGTTATACAGGATACAAACATATCACAATTAAATTTTGATAAGATAAAATCATATACACAGTGTATCTATTCTTTTTTTTTTTGAGTTGGAGTCTCACTCCGTCGCTCAGGCTGGAGTGCAGTGGCACACTCGCCGCCACCCCAGAGTCGACTTGCTGTGCTCTGGCAATCGGCCTCAGTCTTCTAAGTAGCTGGAACTACAGGCAAGTGCTACCACGCCCGGTTAATTTTTTTCATTTATTGTAGAGATGAGGTCTCACCATGTTGCCCAGGCTGGTCTCGAGCCCATGGGCTCAGGCAATCCTCTCGTCTCCTTGTCCCAAAGTGCTGGAATTACAGGCTTGAGCCACCACATCTGGACTGTATCTATTCTTATATAATTTGCTTCACCTTATGCAACAGGTGTAGGCCTGAATGTTTTGGTAATGATTGAATGTTCTGTCCTGAATGACCTAAATTAACTGAATATTTTAAAGAAATCTGGGTTGAATCTTTCTTAAAACAAATAATCCTTTGGAAAAATAAGGAAATTCCATTATGCAGTAGTGGATATTCTGCATATGTACTTATTGTAATTTCTTAAGGTGGTACAAGCTTAAGCAGTTTTTATGCACATATTTATGTGTCTATAGTCAGACATTGACTTAATAGATATCTACCTGACCTTTCTAATCTACCATCTATCTTGATGTTGATATCCCACATTTTGGTCATATTGCATAAGATATTATCTATCAATATATTCTAATGGATGTTTTTCCCTTTATTTACTTAGTGTTTTTCTTAATGGACAATACGATACACCTGATTTTTCTTTTTAAAAACCAGATCATGTATTTCACATATTGTTAATACTAAGTTCTACTTAGACAAAGATTAATATTAGTAAAATTAAGTTCCACCTAACAGTATTACTAATTGAAAGAAAAAAAAATTTTGTTTTATTTTAAATTTCTAAAACTTCCATATAGAGCACCTAAACACTTCTTTCTGCTTTTTGTCCCGATTCAGTATCTTTCCAAATAAAATGTCTGGACATGGTAATGTATAGCTTTTTAGTAAAATGCACATACGTTTTTCTGCATTTATTGACACAAATAATAATGAATGCAATTCTTATAAACCAAACAATGCAGAACTTCTCGTCTTTTACTTGCTGCTCCCCTAATCTGTAACTCTTTTATTTTATTTGTCAGCTCAAATGTCACTTCCTCTGAAATACCTTTATTGACCACTACCTGATGTTACATTAAATATGTGTTTATTATCCATCACCAAAAGAACATAAGCTTTGTAAATGTGGAGCAGGGGGACATGGTCAGGGAGGGTTTTCGTTTTATTCAGTTATCTCCTCAATTTATGAACAGTGCATAGCATATATTGGACACATTATTTTAATTCAATAGATAAATGAATGGCAGACAAACAAAACAAATACCTTTCAAAGAGGTTTTAGGAAGTATTCCTAAGACGGAAGTACATAAGCTTCATGAGTTTGAAATTAAGCAGCCAATCTCGTGCAACTTTTTCAATGTTACATCACAAGTTCTAACTGCATAAAAAGCACAGGTTATATGCAATAGTATTCAGATAAATCTTATACCACCTGCATGCTATCACGTGGTTCCCAGTTCAGCACAACCACCAGAACGTCATTTGACATCAGTATCTCTAAACCAACAAATGCCAGCTTCTGAAGCCTCAAAGGCAAAAAACAAACTCTAAGGCAAGAGTTTATCATATATGATGCTGGTTCAGATCAATATCTTTAATGTTTTAGGTTTATAGTTGACTGTAAATCACTATGTCAGTGAATCCTTTCCATAATTAAAATGATTACATATACTTCATGCAAGGATGTCTGTGAATCTTCATGAATTTAAGATTTGAAGCAGGATGAGAAACATTCTGATGAGTGACAGAATATGTTTTTAGGTGAAAATATTCTAGAGCTCGCTAACTCTTTGTAATATCTCATTGGAGTGAATAATTCATATAATAAAAATCTTCCTATTCATTAGAATTGTGCAAACATAAGATAGCTTTTCCAGAGTAAGAGACAGTTTTGCATTCCCAAATTACATAATCATAACTTGAAGTATCATCTATCTGAGACATTGTAGAAGCAATTGTTGAATTAGATCAAAGAATGTCTATTTTAGTATAAAATTATTTCATGGGGTATATTAATTCTTTAGGACTTCAATATTATACAAATTATATAAATTTATATTGTTAACTAACTTGGGGAAACTTATTTTTTAAAATAAAATTTCTTTTGTTTTTTTAACTATGTGATGCCTCAGAGCCACTGTGTTGATATCCTTTGTGTTGCTCCTAAATGAGAAGATGCTATGCATAAAGTGGTTTCCAGATTTGTGTACCATGGAATTCAGTTTTCGTAGAGCAACTATTGAGATGATGTTCCAAGGATCATCCTTTGGATAATGCTAAAATTGATAAACTCTAAGGCTCTTTCCAAAATTATGTTACTAGGTCACTTTTAAAGTCTATTCCTTAGAGCCAACAAAGCAGAGTGGAATTAAGCACTGCATCTCTGAACCACTCATCTCATCTCAAGACAAGATAGTTTAAATTTTATCTCTTTTAAGTCGTAGGGATCTACCTAATATTTTATTCAAAAATTAAAATAGTTTGACAGCTTAAAATAAAAACCCAATATCTGTAAATACGCATTTCAAAATCATGTAACAATATTGTGTTCACTTCTCATGGTAGTGTGAGTTTACTTTTAAATTATTTTCTCTGAAAGGAGGGCATATATTTGAGCTTTTTTTCCCAGGGATGAATAATTTATGTTAAAATGTCTGCTTTATAGTCTATATCTAGCATATATTTAGTTATGTATCTTTTATTAAACCAATAATGGTCATTTGACTCATTTGGAACCTTAAATTTAATGACAAGAATATCTTAATTTTAATTAAAATAAGTAAGGACATTGGTCAGTAAAAGCTTTAGATATCTCATATTTTTATAATAAATTTATTATTGAAACCTTCTTTATATGTTACAATTTTAAGAAACCAACCCAAATCTATCTCTCTGCAAAGTTTCCCTGCATAGGTTACAAATGAAGTATATAAACTTATTAAAACCTGTAAAATGAACAATGCTTCAAGTAAAAGTTATTTTAATGTCAAACTGTTAATTAAAATAGACAAACCAAGTAACAGTGCTCTGAGAGAGAGCTTGAAAAAAAAATAAAGCAACAGTCTTAGCACGTGTTGTTATGTGTTTCGTTGCCACAAGACCTTATCACAATCCAATTCTGATAAAACACTCAATAAGATACAACCTAATTTATTTGGTGAAAGGTTGAGTCCCAAAAATGAGTGGTAAATGGTAAATATGTTTTTTGAAGTCCCTAGGAATAAATACAGGAAGTATAATCATGCTGTCCTTACTTTTTAAAAACATATATAGTGGAAATAATAAACACAATGATGATAACTAATGAACTAATAATAGTGATTAAAATGCAGAAGCTATGTAAGCAGAGGGTAATGGTTCTAAGGAAATTAAAAATCTACACAAAGACAATGAAAAAAATGAATGGTAAAAATCTCTTATAAACAAACTTCCTGATCAGACACAGTAGGTCATTCTTGTAATCCCAGCACTTTGGGAGGCCAAGGCCGGAGGAATTTTTGAACCCAGGATTTTAAGATCAGCCTGGGCAACATACTGAGACCCCAACTCTACTACAAAAAAAAATTAGCCAGGTGTAATGGCACATACCTGTAGTCCTGACTAATGGAAGGCTGAGACAGAAGGATCACTTGAGCCCCAGAGTTTGAGTCTGCAGTGAACAGTGATCATGCCACTACATTCCAGCATGGATGGCAGAGTAAGACTTCGACTAAAAAAAAAGTTAAAAATAAAATAAATAAAGCTTTCCCTGGTTTGCAAGGTAGTATTTATCCTTGGTAGGTCATAACATAGCTCCAGCAACATAACATTTAGCAATTATACGCATTTCAATATACTCAACACTCTGCATAAATAATGAGGGGCTGCCCCAAATCAACAACTTCATTTAACACTTTCAAATGAACAATATGTAGTTTGTCAAAGTTTGGATCCACCCCCCCCCCATTTTTTGTTTTAATAAAGTAGTCACAACAAAATGCTATTCGTGCAACTTATAGTCTCTGAGTCAGTTTGAAAGATTAAAAAGGAGGTTAAAGGTATTTTTAAAATACAGTTTCTTCTTCAACTCCAACCAAAAAGAAAGTTAAAGCTTTAATTGAAAAAGTTATTTATATACAATATTCACACATTTATGGTTAAGGTTTTGTCAGTTTTCTATTTAAATAACCTTGTTTTAAAGAATAGAGAATAATGGTTCCAAAGAGTAATGGCAAATTTAAACTTGAGATATTCAAACAGTGTTCAAAAAACTTACCAATTTTCAACCTTTCAAGAATATTAGGCAGAGCAAATTCAATTAACATGCACTTAAAAATAGAACAATAAAGATTGATAATTTTACTAATATTTAAGAAAAATTATCACCAAAAACTTTCCAATTTAGACTGGGTATGCAATGAAAAATGTATGATGATTTGCTCAAACTTACCCCAGAACTTCTTTGCCATAACATTTCAATGGCATCCACAGATCTATAGAGAACGGAACAGAAAAATGTGGCAAAAATTTATTCCTGAAATCATGCATTGTCTCTGTCTTCTTGGCTCCTTCTAGTTATCTGCCTTAATCCTAAATTGAGCCTGACACAATTATGATCTAAGGTAGGTGGAAGGGGTTAGGACTAAGCTAAAGAGGTAAAGGGAATAAAAAGGAGAAGATTGACTGATTCTTTTTCTCTGACAATAACACCAGCAAAGCTAACTAGGTCTTGAGTCAACATAGACATTAGAAGGACACTAGTGAAAGCAAAGAGCTTCTTCATTTCTCTTCTAAAAAGTTGAAGCTATTCAAAAGTGGACTAGGCTCAGAATGTGGCTCAAATAATATCCCCAAAATGACTTAGACTTAACTCATTTTCCTTTTTCTTTTTTGCATTTTTTTTAAAGATTCAGCCCAGAGTCAGAAATCCAGGCTTCTTTGCTATCTAATACTCAAGACAGAGTGAGAGTTGCAGCCCACTCTCAGAAATAGATATGTATGGTAACACACAGAGGTAACATTTCTAAAGTTCAGATTTAACATTTTGAATATTGTGATGGATCTGAGTGGGTCCAATCTGAAGTTTATTTCTATCCCTCCCACCAATAATAAATGGAACCATTAATAAATGTCTGCTTGCTATTGGACTATTTATTTCTACATCAAAATAATTTCTTCAAGTTAAAGGAGATTACAAAAGATTTCCAATCTTAATCATATTGATCTTATAAATATAACTACCAATTTACAGTAAATCAAACATTAGAAAAACATGTTAAATTACATCACAGGGATGCAGTCAGACAAATACAGAATATAAATCTATAAGACACAAAACTTGAAAGAAAAAAATAAAGAGGGAAAGAAATGTTTCCAGATTAAAACAAATTTAAGAGATACATAAACCAAACGCAATTTTTAAAATCTTGATTCAACAAACAGATCATAAAACAAAACACTTAGGGAAAATTAAATTTTGATTGTGTATTGAATGATATTAATAATTTAACATTTTTAAGGTATGGTGATCTTACTGTGACTATTTTTTAAACTTTAATTTCTTAGGGATATTTACTGAAGTTTACATTTCAGATTTTTTTTATATTATTATTTTTTTTATTGTGATATTGAGGGGTACATTTAAGGGTTGGGTACACAGATATGTCTCATTCAGGCACCCTTGTTTGTTAGAAGTGTCCCCCCATCCCCAGACAGGTACTTACTGCCATTAATCCCTTCCCCTATCCCTTCCATCCCTGCTATGCATTTTTTAAACAATAGCTTCTCTTTATGCATGTTAATTTTTGTCCTACGTAATTGTGAAATTTAGGAAAAGAAAAACCATTTTTTTAAGTACCATAAATACAAGATTAAGTTTTTTATTTGTTTGTTTTTATTTGACAAATATGAAGGCTCTTTCCAAAGATACAGGGGAACAAATGGAGGCCAAAAACTTTTGAAGTAAAGCAGACCCAAAGCAGATTGAGTTATATTGACCCTCCTTACTGGTTAGCATTTTAATGTCCAGATGGACAAGCATGCATCATATTAATTTACAAGGGTTAACTCAGCTAGTAAGAGCAACCAATTTCTAGGCTGTAATGAATTTCTGTGACTACTCTTGTTACTCAGATGAGATGCTTCATGACTGTGTTATGAATTAGATTTACATTGCCTGAAACTGGAAAGTATAACTTTGACCCTCAAGTCTATATATGCCAGATTGCTTATAATTTTAGCTAAGCTGTTGCCTCTTTCATGTTTAATTCTTTAAACCTACTGACATCCCATTAGACTAAGTGAATCCTGTGTACTCTATTTTCTACCTGTTATGATGCTCAACACTTTGATTTTTAAAAATTTCCAGCTCCATTTTATTAATTCATTCATTCATTTTAAAGATGTGGGGTACAGGATTAGGTATACAAGTGGTTATTGGACATGTAAAGTCTGGGCCTCCCTTTGGTCTCCACTTTGCCTGGTTTGAGATCAGGTACCCTTATTGATGTTGTGTGCGTTGTCCTCTACCCCCCCAGCAGTATCCCACTACTGCCAATCCCTTTCTTATAGTATTATGGTAAATATTCAGGTTTGTTTTTTTTTTGGATTGGCATCTCACTCTGTCACCCAGGCTGGGGTGCAGTGGCACACTCACGGTCACCGCAGCCTCGACCTACTGGGTTTAGGCAATCCTTCCGCCTCAGCCTTCCAAGTAGCTAGAACTACAGGTAAGATCCACCACATCTGGCTAATTTTTTGATTTATTGTAGAGATAAGGTCTTGCCAAGTTGCCCAGGCCGGTCTCGAACCCCTGGGCTCAGGCAGTCTTCTTGCCTCGGCCTCCGAAAGTGCTGGGATTACAAGCGTGAGCCACTGTGCCTGACTTAACACTTTGATTTTAACATTAGGAAAACAACTGTCAATGAGGTATTAGATGAAACACAATGTAGATGAATCCCATTAGCTTGGCAATTAAGCTAGTATATAATGGGGATTTGCTGTAGACTTCTTTTACACATAGAAAATGCTTCCAAAAGACATTTCTGACGTTTTGCTATGAAGAAAGATTGCCAGTGAATAAAATAACTTTTTGTTGGTCCCTATTTGGAAGTGTGGTAACGGGTACTTTTGGACTCTATATACACAGATCCAAAGCTCAGAGAATATCTCAGGGTAAAGTTATCTAAGTTTTGTGTCCAAAAGCTATTAATTTCTTCAATTATGAGAAGAGACCACAAATTGCATAATGGCCATGGTATTTTGTTGGTATGGAGAGAAGGATGATCTCAGAAGACTTGTCAGCCTGTGTTGGCATGTGTGTGACATGTGCCTTTTTTTTTCCCATTGAAAAAAAATTCAACAATCTTGAGCACATTTTTGAAACTATAGATATTCTAAGCAAATCCAAATCAATACACAAAGCAACCATTTTTGCCAGTGCCAAATGCATACTTTGCTGAGCTTTCTAATCTGGGCTCCAGAGTTTATACATAGCAAATTCTAACATCTGCCAACTTCTGTTATGACCCAGAGGGGAGTGGAGCAAAGTAGGATGAAGAATCTGGAAATGCATGATGGCTATAGGGTAAATTGCATTTTGGAATTTGCTTCCATGTGGATTTTTCCCTCATGGACCACTGTGATGTTTAGCAAGCTGAGCTGGAAAGGCCATATTGCACAAGACGAACAACAATAAATGGTCTGTTCAGTGATTTGTTGTTAAGCTTCCTTCCAGTGCTGACTAATAGTCATATTAGCCATTTTCCTCTGGGATATAAGAGTTTGGCTGTCATCATTTTGTGAATATGGTAATTTGTAGCCATTTCTTTTAGTATGGTGGGGAGATCTAATATTTATAGGTTCTTATCAAAGTAGTTTATGAGGGGGATCCAAAAATAAAACTTATGTATTTATTCTTATATGTTTAAACTTCAGTCACCCTCAAAGTACTCCCCATTTGATACAATTTACCTATTGAGAAGCTTTTTCCACTGCTCAAAACAGTTTTAGAACTAATCAATTTTGATGCCCTTTAGTGTTTCTGCCGTTTTCTGTTTCACCTCTTCCACATCAGCAAGACGTTTCTCTTTGAGGACTGGTTTTTGTTTTTTTTTTTTTTGAGTTGGAGTCTCACTCTGTCACCCAGACTGGAGTGCAGTGGCCGCTCCCGGCCACCGCAGCCTCGACCTGCTGGGCTCCGGTGATCCTTCCGCCTCAGTCTTCCAAGTAGCTGGAACTACAGGCGCGCGCTACCA
>CAUYQG010091006.1:0-26881 GCA_963574415.1 Tarsius wallacei | reverse complement strand
GCCGGAGCCCAGCAGGTCGAGGCTGCGGTGGCCGGGAGCGGCCACTGCACTCCAGTCTGGGTGACAGAGTGAGACTCCAACTCAAAAAAAAAAAAAAAAAGGAATATAAACAAAATACAACTAGGCACATCACAAACTACTAAAAACCGAAGATAAAGATGAAATATTCAAAGCAGCCAGAAAAAATGAAAAGACACACCACATTCAAGAGAACAACAATAAAAGTTGTACAAATGATAGATAATTTCTCATATGAAACAATGTATGCCAGAAGACAATATAAATATAGCCTTAAAATGTTGAACGTAATACCTGTATATACATAAAAATATTTCTGTGCCCAGAGAAAGTATCCTCCAAAAGTGAGATTGGATGATAAGCAAATCCTCAAAAAATTCATCACAAGCAGACCTGTATGAAAAAAAAACAAGGCTAAAAAAAAATATTTTCTTTAAGCTGGAAGAAAATAATACCAGCTGGAAACTCATATATACAGGAGGAAATTGGAAACACTAAATGAGGGTGAAATGATGCAAAAGATAACGTATTTCTCCCCTTAATTTATTTAAAAAGAAACTAATTTTCAAAATAAAAAATATTTTAGCCGGGCTCGGTGGCTCAGCCTGTAATCCCGTGCCTTGGGAGGCTGAGGTGAGTGGATTGCCTGAGCCCGCGGGTTCGAGACCCGCCTGCAGACGAAACCTCATCTCTACAATAAATCAAAAAAATTAGCCGGGTGTGGTAGCGCGTGCCTGTAATTCCAGCTACTCGGAAGGCTGAGGCGGAAGGATCGCCGGAGCCCAGCAGGTCAAGGCCGCGGTGGCCGTAAGCGGCCACTGCACTCCAGTCTGGGCTATGTAGTGGGACTCCAACTCAAAAAAAAAAAAAAAAAATTTTATTATGAGGTTTAGGACATATGTAGAAGCAAAATACTTGAAAATAGGACAGTGGTGTTTTAAAAATATGTTGACAAATTATTTGACACATTTTTCTTTAAACAATTCTTCTCTTTTTGAAAGTAGACTGTGCTTAGTGATTTGTTTCTAAGGAATAGAATATGGCAGAAGTGATGCTATGTAATTTCCAAAGTGAGGTCATGAAAAAGGTAACTTCCACCTAGGACAATCTGCACTCCTACATCCCCCACTCTCATCACTTGCTCTGGGGAAGCCATCTGATAAGGACACTCAGGCAGCAGCCTGAGAGGTCCCTGTGAGGAAGCCTGAGGCCTCCCAAGAATGAGCACCTACTCACAGGCCATGTGAATGAATCATCTTGGACTTTGATTCTTCAGCTCCAGTCAACAACTTAACCACAACCCCCAGGGCAGAGCCACTCTTCTAGTCCCTCTCAAGTTCCTGATCTCCAGAAATTGTGAAGATAATAAATGTGTATTAGCCAGGCACAGTACCTCTTGCCTATAATCCCAGCACTTTGGGAGGCCAAGACAGGAGAATTGCTTGAGCCCAAGAGCTCAAGACCAGCCTAGACAACATAGCAAGACCTCAGCTCTAAAGAAAAATTTAAAAAATCAGCTGGGTGTGGTGGCACACACCTGTAGCCTCAGCTACTCAGGAGGCTGAGATGGGAGGATCACCTGAGCCCAGGATGCTGAGGCTGCGGTGAGTCATGATTGTGTCACTGCACTCCAGCCTGAGCAATAGAGACTCAAGAAAATGTATATTATTTTAAGTCAGTAAGTCTTGGGGTACAAGATACACAAAGGATGGAGGAATGATAGAGGAAATTAAACTGCTTAAAGTTTGCTTATTTTACATGAAGTGGCACAATATTAAGTAACTAGGATAAATAATGGATGTCTATTACAATCCCTATTAATAATTTAAAATAATATAAAGAGTTATGGGTAAAATAACATTGGAGAAGAAAAATAAAATACAAAAAAAAGTGATTAATGAAAAAAAAGGCAGAAAAGAAAAATTAGAGTAACAAAATAGATGGGACAAAGAGAAATTAAAAAGCAAGATGGCAGACTTAAGCCAACCATAGTAATAATTATGTAAAATGAAAATAAACAATACATTCTAATCAATAGAGATATTCAGATTAAATCATAACATAATACCCATCATATGCTTTCAGTTTAAAGAAAAAAGTTGAAAGTAAGAGAAGGGTAAAATATCATGCAAACAGTGAGCATGTGGCTATATTCATATCAGAAAAAGTATACTTCAAGATGAGAAGCACTAAAAGAAGTAAAGAATAACAATTTATAATGATAAAAGAGTCAATTCATTGGGAAAACAATAATCAAAAATGTGTATGCAAATAATATAGAGCTTCGAAAATGCATAAAGCAAAAACAGAATTGAAGAGCTAAATAAGCAAATCTGTAATCGCAGCTTAAAATTTAAAGACATCTTAGGAACTGATAAAACAACTAGAAAGAAAACAGCAAGGAGATAGCAGATTTGAGGGAAAAAAAACTGTTCACCAACTTTTACATGAATGAAAATTATAGAATACTTCAATGAATACCTACAAAGTACAAAAGCCTTCATGTGCACAAGGAAATGTTCTATATCTTGATTTGTTGCTTTGGTACATATTTGTCAATATTCATCAGATGTACATTTAAGATCTGTGTTACTCACATCATATAAATTTTGCCTCAATTTAAGAAAAATAATCTGCCAGCTTTGGATTTGGTTATCTCTCAAGACAGCTGGGAAAAAAAATGAAATCAGGAAGAAAAGTCTTTGATTTTTATTTCAGAACAAAGTGTCCCCCTCCCTCCCCAGATGTGGACCTTGAGATAACCTTGAAGTTTCACCTCCCTCATTCCCATCCCTGGACCAGAATCAGCAGGACCAGCCCTGCCTGACCAGAGACCCTCAGAGGTCAGGAGAAGGGAGGATGCTCTTTTTTCAACAGACATGCTTCAGGTCATTTTGGGAAGGGGGTTACCTCTCAGTATATCTCATACTGGACAATCTTGAGAGCTATTTAGGGTTAAAATCTGTGGGCTGTGAGACAAAACATGTCCCACATGAAAGTCCCACTTAGGAAGATGCCTCCTTTTTCTCCTTCATTTTCTCTTTTTGCCTTTCTTGGTTTTAGATCTGAAGTCATGAGTTTGAGTTCTGGCCCTATCACTTCACTGAGGCCGTGAGACT
Source organism: Tarsius wallacei (assembly GCA_963574415.1). Lineage (NCBI taxonomy): Eukaryota > Metazoa > Chordata > Mammalia > Primates > Tarsiidae > Tarsius > Tarsius wallacei. Next base: position 23,744 of record CAUYQG010091006.1, on the reverse strand, counting down.
CTGGCAAGCCATCACAGGACTTCCCTGGAGTTTAGTTTCACCAGCTGGCCTCCCTGTTTCTAAATGTACCTCTCGCTATTCCTACTGAAGACTAAGGGGACACCGAGAAAACAAGAAAATGGCAGAGGGGAGAGGATATCAGATCCTAAATACCAACCCAGTCATGTCACTCTCTTGCTGCCAAATCTGTGACCCTGGGCTGATGAGGTTCTTCAAAGTGTGGGCCTGCAGTTATCCAGGCTCCATCTACTGTCACCACCACCAAGAGCAACCAAGATCCAGGACCCTACCTGGAGCATCTCCAGTGCTCATGACCTCTCACACCTGTGTCCTTGCACATGCAGGCTCCACCCTTCCTGCTAGGTGGTTTCACCCTCAGCTCCTCCTCCATCTGCAGCGGCCTTCTGATGCCCTTCCCTTTGCTCCCCACTCTCTGTAGAAGGAAATCCTGCCTCCATGCTCATCGCTGCAGGAAAGCATGTCACAAGTTACCCTGAAATGGAATGGAATGGAAATTGCCTGCTTGTCTCCCTCTTCCTGCCTCACTACAAATTTCCGGGGGCAGCGCCCAAACTTATTATCACCTCTATATTTCTAAGGCTTTAGTACATAATGGGTATTTAATAAATATTTTGTAAAATAGAGTTACAAAATGTGGATAGTAATTCTCATTTTGTCTTCCCACAAAGTTGTTGTGAGGACTCCATTCCTCAGATTAGGACACTTCTCTGTCCCAGCACTTACCACGGTTATTACTAACAACTGAACTGTGTGGTGTTTCTGTAATGTCTGTTTTCCACCTGTGCCCACCATTTCCTGTGACTTGAATTGCTCTCTGCTGTATCCTTACCATTTAGCACAGTGCATTAACTGTGTCTTTTATTTTCTATATTTCAAGCTTTGTCATCCAGGGCCTTCCTAACCCTGGAAGGACTGCCCCTCCTGTGTTAACCAATTTCTAGAGATAGCAAACAAGTCACCCACAAGTGCACTTTTCAAATACAAATCAACCAATTCAAAGCCCACATCCCAGCCACCTCCCTTATCAAACTCTCACACCTGGGCCACTTTCCACCTGCCCTAATCACACCAGGGCTAGGTCCCAAACAGCTAGGGACAGCCCTATACCTCAGAGCCTGCTCAAATTATTCACATTAAACCTGCATACACTGCCTTGCCTTGCCCTTTTGCAGAAACCACTATAAATGCTCTGTCTTTGGTTCCTTCTCTTATTCTGCCTCCTGGCAGACCCCAATATTTCACTGTGTGCCTCCTGCCACCTCCCTTGTGATGTGATGTGCCCCCTCCTGCTGGGAAGTATAACAAACTTTTTTCATGTCTTCCAATCTACTGGTTTTACTATGCCTCAAGTATCCTATTAATACGTGGCATTGCAAAGTACATGATACCTAGCCCTTACTAGATTCCCAAATATATGTTGAATGAATGTACCAAATGAAGAATCTTGAATATTTCAGCTTTTCAGACATGTAAGTGCTCATCCTCTCTCTCTCTCTTTACCTCTAATGTCTTCTTCGTGATGTTGTGATTCAGGACGTAGCGTCTGGCACCACAATGCCCTATTAACTGTGTGACCTTCGGCAGATTTCTCCCCTTCTCTGTACCTCAGTTTTCTAAATTATCTCAAAGACTGTTTTGAGGAGTAAACAAGTCACATTTCCAAAGTTCTTAAAACAGTTCCTGGCCCACACCAAAGTGCTTGAAACAACAGCTTTGACTATTATTCTCCTCAGACTCCCACTTTGTTCCTCCTGCTGATACCTTGTAGGCAACATGAGCTTCCACACTTTTGACCAACTGTCCCAGATCTTCTTGAGCTCAGAACACTCTTTTTTTTCAGCCCAATCATGGCACTATTCAAGTTATAAAGAATATAGAAAGAAAAGCAGCAATAATAAAACAGATTTTTTTTTCCAGACTGAAGGTAGGCACAGTTTTAATGCCATTTGTCATCATTTTGCTCTCAGATTACTGTAGAATTTTGCCCATGTGGGTCATGAGTTAATTTGTAAACTCATAAAAGGAAGGAAAAAACAAACAAACCAGAAATGAGAGTTTCTCTTTAAAAAAAAAAAAAAAAGCAGCCAGGCATCCGCAGAAGTTATTGCAAGTTGCCTCCCCCCACCAGGAAGCTCTCTGTTCATCTTACCTAGGTTCTCTCACCACTCACATGCATTTAATCAAGCTCCTTTTTGGTCCCAGTGGGATACTTTGTCAATTTAATGCAGATGTTTGGGTACAAATTCCACTGTGTTGGGCTAAAAAGGGAAGGAGATTTTTCCATCCTGAGAAAACAATGGAGAAACCAGGGAAAGAATAAAAGAAAATGGTGAACCAAAAATAAAATCTAAACCTGGTCCAAAACGGGAAGGGATTATAAGACTGGATGTTTTCTTTCTGTTTGTTCATTCTCAGTGAAGTGAGAAGACACCAGCCTTGGCTTAGATTTTAAGATTTAAAGGTTTTTATATTAAAGAGGAAGTCTTCATTTTCCTTCCCTCTCTCTCTCTCTTTCTCTCTCTCTGTGTATATGTGTGTGTGTGTGTGTGTGTGTGTGTGTGTGTGTCTTAATCTCTCCCTCTCTAATAGAAAAGAGTCAAGAGGGTAGATGTGCCCTAAATCATTTACCCTCAGTTATGTAAGGGAGAGGTAAAGTCACATGCACACTAATCCACTTGCCCATTGATCCTTGATCCCTGTGTGCCAAGTAAAATTCTTTTCTGATGTCATAGACTGTGAAGTCCTCAGAAATAAAGAACATGGTTTTCCTACTCACCTGTGTATTCTAAGTGCCCAGAACCAGATCTGGTTCATCATAGGTACTTGATAAATGACAAGTGGATGAAAGGATGGGTGGATGGATGGATAAATGGGTAGATGAGTAGGTGGGTAGGTGGGTGGATAGATGGATGGATGGATGGATGGATGGATGGACGGACGGATGGACGAACGGATGATTTAGCTCCCCAACTTATTTGGGAGATACAGGAGAAGAAAGTATAAGTAATCCATTCCAAATAATCAACAGCTCACTGAATAGTCCTTCCTTTTAATTATTCCCATGATGACCTCTAAAATTAGGTAGTGTTCCAAGTTCTCAAAAAACATGAACTCAAATGAACTTTAATGACCTGGGCTGATGGAGCTGAATTTCTAATTTTCACTGATAGCCAAAGCCAACAAAATCTTATGTCCTACTTGGATTGATCTACTTCCAATGGTAACCAGGAGTCAAGAAAAGAGTCCTTAGTAAACGAGCAGAAATGTTCCAGCATTCCAATATTTTCTATTGACAACCCTCATTTTAAAGTGTTAGCCAGTCTTTCCCTTATAATTCTAGCAGATCTAGGCACTCAAAACCAACTTTTGTTCACCACTTATGACAGAGAATTCAACAGTCTGCCTACCCAATATCTATTCTTCCCTTCTTAAAAAAAAAAAAAAAAAAAAGCCCTCAATCTGTATTTGCTTGGGATGAGAAACAATGGGGACACAGCTGAAAAACATTTCCCAACAACTCTTGCAGCTAGGGATGCTCAGGTAAGTGAAGAAAAATAAACCTTTTAATGATTTAGGCCATTTTTTCCCCAGAGCTTTGTTACTTGCAGCCAAACCCATTTTCTAACTGATATCTCTGATATATTGTGTGAGGTGTTTGTTGCTGTTGTTGTTTTGCTTTGTTTTGTTTTTGAGGTAAAATTTACATGCCATAAAAGAAACTGTTTTAAAGTGTGCAATTCAGTGGCATTAGGTACATTCACAATGCAAGTCACCATCACCTTGATTAACTTTTAAAACATTTTAATCACCACAAAAAGGAAACTCTGTACCCCTGGAAACCATCAATCTGCTTTCTCTCTATAGAGATCTACCCATTCCAGGAATTTTATATATTGAATCATACAATATGTGATCTTTATTCCTGACTTCTTTCACTTAGCCTAAAGTTTTTGAAATTTATCCATGTCATATGATGGATTCATATATCATTCATTTCTTATGATTTTAGTCTATTAAATGAATATACCGTATACTCATGTGTGTCTATTCATTTGTTGATAGACATTTTGGTTGTTTTTGTTTTAGCTATTGCGGATAGTACTCTAAAGAACATTCGTGTGTAAGTTTTTATTTGAACACCTGTTTTCAGCCATTTTGGATAAATGCTTAGAAGTAGAATTGCTGGGTCATATAGTAACTCCATATTTAACATTTTGAAGAACTGCCAAACTGTTTTCCAAAGCAGCTGGACCATTTCACATTCCCACCTACAATGTGTAAGGGTTCTTGTTTCTCTGTATCTTTGACAACATTTGTAATTGTCTGTCCTTTTTATTTTAAACATCCCAGTGGGTTTGAATGGTATTTCATTGTGGCTTTGATTTTCTCTGATAGCTAATAACGTCAAGTATCTTTTCATGTGCTAATTGGTCATTTGTATATCTTTTTAGAGAAATAGCTATTCAAGTTTTTTGCTCATTTTCTGATTGGGTTGGGTTTTTTGGGGGGGGTTTCAGTTAGTTAATTAATTATTTTTATTGTATATATCTAAGGTATACAACATAATGTTTGATACACAATACACAGTAAAATGGTTACTAGAGTCAAGCAAATTAATATAGCCATAACTTCACACCTTTTGTGTGACAAAATATCTAAAATCTACTCACTTAGAAAATTTCCAGTGTACAATATAATATTGTTAACTATGGTCACTATACTATATATTAGATCTCTAGACTCCATCTAGAAGTTCATCCTAAATAACTGCAACTTTGCACCCTTTGATCTACATCTCTCCATTTTCTACACACACACACACACACACACACACACACACACACACACATACACACACATACACATACACACACAGTAGCCACAGTTCTACTCTCTGTTTCTATATGTAGATGAGTATTCTAGTTTTTTTGGAGGGGGGTGTGTTTTTTAGCCCCCATATATCAGTAAGAGTATGCAGTATTTTTCTTTCTGTACCTGTTCATTTCACTTAGCATAATGTCCTCTAGGTTCAGTTCTTTACATACTCTGGATAATAAACCCTTATCAGATATCTACTTTGCAAATATTTTCTCCTATTCTTTGATTTGTATTTTCAGTCTCTCAACAGTGTTCTTAAAGTACAAAAGTTTTAAGTTGAATGAAATCAAGTTATCTACTTTTTGTTACTTGTGCTTTTGATGTTATATCTAAGAAACCATTAATTAATCCAGGTAATGAAGATTTACCCCCGTTTTCTTTTTCTTTTTTTTTTAATTGGAGTGTCACCCAGGCTGGAGTGGAGTGGCACACTCACTGCCACCCCAGCATCAACCTGCTGGGCTCCGAGGATCCTTCAGCCTCAGTCTTCCAAGTAGCTGGAACTATAGGCACGCTCTACCATGCCCGGCTAATTTTTTTTTATTTATTGTAGAGACAAATTCTTGCTGAGTTGTCCAGGCTGGTCTCAAACCTGTGGGTTCAGGCAATCCACTTGCCTCAGCCTCCCAAAGTACTGGGATTATAGGTTGAGCCACCGAACCCGCTCCCCCAAACCCCAGTTTTCTTCTAAAAATTTCATAAAGTTTTAGTTTCTACATTTAGGTCTTTGATCTATTGTGACTCGATTTTTGTATATGGTGTAAAGAAGGGGGTCCAACATCATTCTTTAACATGGGAATATCCAGTTGATTATATGTATTTTTTCTTTTATTCGATGAATATAGTGTTAATATTGATTGATTTCTAGGGGCAAATCATACTTCTTTCCCCATTGAATGGTCTTGGCACCTTTGTCAAAAATCAGTTTTCTATATACATGTATGAGTTTATTTTTGAACACTTTATTCTATCCCATTGACCTATATGTCTAATCTTATGCCAATATTATGCTATTTTGATTAGAGTAGCTTGTAGTAAGTTTTGAAATCAGGAAGTGTAAGTCCTCCAAATTTTTTTTATTTTTCAAAATCATTTTGGCTGAGAGGAAAATTGCACATAAATATGAGGATTAACTTTTGCATTTATGCAAAAATGGTCACAGTTGTTGCATTGGATCTGTAGATCTCTTTGGATAGTATTGCTATCTTAACAATATTATGTCTTCCACTCCATGAACACAGAATAGCTTTCCACTTATTTGAGACTTTAACATTTTATTTTAGCCATGTTTTGTAGTTTTTAGCATCCAAGTCTTACTCCTCCAATCTTTGGTTAAATTTACTACTCATAAATTTAATGATTTTATTCTTTCGATGTTGCTAGACTAAAATGAAAAAAATTCCATATACAACCTCTTGATGAATTTCAATTTGGGAGTATTCATTGCTAGTATATAAAGTACAATTGAAATCTACATGTTGATCCCATATTCTACAACTGTGCTGAATTTATTAATTAGCTCTGTTGATTCTTTTAGAATTTTTTTAGAAGGGTAGAAGATTGATAGATTGATTCTTGTCTCATGCCATCTACAGATAGAGATTGTTTTATCTATTCCTTTCTAATTTAGATGCCTTTTCTTTTTCTTGCCTAACTTCTCTGGCTAGAACTTTCAGTACAGTTTTAATTAACAAAAGTAAAGTAGGCATCCTTGTCCTATTCTTTATCTTAGAGGGAAAGCTGTTGTCAGTCTTTCTCCACTGACTATGATGTGAGCTATTTTTTTAAAAATAAATGCCCATTATCACATTGAAGAAGTTTCCTTAGAGTTCTAGTTTGCTGAATGGGATTTTTTTTTCATAAAAGGTGTTAAATTTTTAGAAATGTATTTTCTGCATCAGCTGAGGTGATTATATATATTTTTCCCCTTTATCCTATGAATATCGTGTTAGTATTGATTGATTTTTGTATGTTAAACCACCTTGAGTTCTGGGGATAAATCACACTTTGTCATGATATCCAATCTTCTTAATACACTGTTGGATTTGGTTTGCTACTGTTTTGCTGTGGTAGAGAGGGGGCTGATAACAGTTAAAAGTATTCATTTTGAAAACCAATCGGCAAGCTCCAAAAACCTGCCAGACAGGTTTTGCTTTAAAAAACCAAATCCTGCTTGCTATGCATTTCCTGGAGACCATTTGTCCTTGGAAATGCAAAATGGTAACCAATTCACTCTTTGTGAAGTCATCGGTTTATAAGGTTTACAACCCTGCTTGCCATGCATTTCCTGGAGACCATTTGTTCTTTGAAAAATCTGATTTTGCTGAGTACAATGTTGTGAATTCCAAAGAAAATGTGTAATTGCTCAACCTGACCCCCCTCCCTTATCAAAACTAAGGTATAAGACCCCTCTCCTCCTTCTCTGGGGGGCTTAGCCTGGGAGCATTAGCCCGATGAGTCATGCCGGCACAAATAAATCTGCTACTTCCTAAAACAGCCTCAGTGTCACAGCCTCTTTGTGTTACCGCTACATACTTGGTGCATGGGCCGGGAATGGGAGAGTTTGGAGACGGTGTGTTCCACCTCTTTTGTCATTGGGTTACGACCTCCAGGGCGACGGGAGAGGCAATCTTGCCTGGCGCACAATGGACCTTTTGGTCTGTAGGAGGGAGACCCCTTCTGGCACACTGAGGCTCGGACCACAAAATCACAACAGGGACCCAAGAGGCGAGGAATTGGCATGAGGACGGCCACCCAACGGAAAGTACAGAATGACCATCCGATGGAAAGGGTAGGAATAAGGGCCTTTGCATAGACCTGCCAACTGATGGCAGAAGGGGAGCTTGATCACCTCCCGGAGTCCACAAGTAATCTCCAGTCTGAAGGAAAGGACTGAAAGGCAGTGGAAGGTAACACTGCCTGAAAATGAACCTGTAGACTCCTAGGATTAGGGTGGAGGGTTGAAGAATGCGTTGTGTGATTGCATGTAAATGAGACGGACGGCAGGAGGGTTCTGCATAAAGTTAGTCTAGGTTGGGAGTTTCTACCAACCTGCTTATTGCTAAGAGGTATCTGAAATATTCTCACGAGGAGTACGGTTAGAGGAGGATGAAACAGATGTTTCCCATACCCCTCATTCTCTTATTTGCTTGTGTCTGTTGTTTTGAAACTGCTAAAAAGCTGGTTGAGTTATTATGCTTTGTTTAATGGGGCATGTCGTCTTTTAAAAACTTGACTACTGCATGTTTCTTTATGTCATTTTATGTTTCCCTCCCTTTATTTGTGTGGTATTTCTCCCAACCTGTTGCTACTGTAAAAATTCCTGCCTTTTGTTGTTAAGGATGTTGCCTGCTGTGTATGTGAAGTGCTACCGGTTATCCTGAATTCTTTCCCGGGACCACACCCCCTCCCTTCCTTAGCCTGTGTTCTCCTTCATGAATTCTGAAGGAGTTCGTTCATTCTAATCCACCCATAAAGAAACATAGAAATGTCTTTTATATGCTACTTAGCCTTTTGTTAACTCAGTGCAAGTTGACACTAACCTTGGAGAAAATAATTTTGTAATCTTTCTGTGGCAACTTAGGGACTGAATAGACTATTCTTGTTTTCAAATGCTAGAAGCCAGGTTAGTTGAAAGTAAGTCTGTTTTTAAAGGTTTAGGCCTTGCCTAAGATTATAATCAATTGCTTGTCCCTGTAAAACTGTTGGGAAGTCTCTTAGAATCGTGTAATGTATGCTAAGTCCCTACTTGAAATTGTAATGCTAGATAACACTACTGCTTGTTTTTTTTGGCTATGCCTGACTAGCACACCTCTTACAAGACTGGTAAAGCTTTAAATGCTGAATACTTTGCAGGACTTAATAAGGTATGGGAACTGGCCATTCCCACCTGATTAAGTTACCTTGTAAGCTCAGTGCTTCACCTAAGGGACAGGTCAAATACTAGGCACATTCTGTGGCGTATAGAGTGAGACCTGATCACTCTCATTTAATGAGAGTTCACATCTTACAACTAAGACTACTGTTTAGTAATTCATAAGGATTTGTGACAATTTTGCCTGTTCATAATTAGAAATAAGTAGAAACAGATCATTTTACATCTATGTGGTCTGTTCACTCTAAAAGGGTTTTGTACCAGGCCATTTTGTAGGCATCTCTGGAAAGTCACGAAGCAGAAAAAAAAAGGATTCAAGGAGGGCTGAGGACACTCAGCTTAGAAGAAGCCATCAGGGTCCCCGGGATACCTGGCATTGCTGTTTATGGCTTTATTCAGTTATTTGTTTGTTTTAGAATTCTCCTTTGAGGAATAAATTGCAAGTGTTCAAAGCAAATTCTGGGTTTTCAAGAAACGTGAGCAAGAAAATATGCAATAATCTGTAATCTCAGATACCCCAATGGGACAGATTTTAAATAATTAAAGCAAGTTAAAAGTACATGGTTTAAAAAAATAATAATAATAAGTGCATTATTAAAATCAAATTTGAACTCACTACAAGTTAGCAGATAATGAGATTTGGAAAGGAGCAAAACTTTGCTTCAATACCATCTGGCAATTAAATTCACTTTGTAGACCTAAAGAAAAATGGTCAAAAGTTCTGTATGCAGAGGCATTTTAAAAATTTATTCCACTACTTTGCAAACAAGATTATATCCTATGGAATATTAAATACCCAACTCCAGAGGTTTGACTCAGGACTATGAATACCAACCTCCCAATTATAGAAAGCTTCTGAAGTTCTTAGAAACTGAGACATTAAGAAAAAAAAAGAGAAAGACTCCAGGATGAGCACCAGCCAGAGGAAAAGTAAACAAACCTATTGGCAGTTGCCACTAATGGCAAAGCTCCAGCCACCCAAAAGAGGCTTGATAAGGATAAACCTGCTAAGGGGGATGGTATCAGTTGCTATGAATGTGGCCAATCTGGGCACTTAAAACACAATTGTTCTTGATGGCCTAAGCTCTCAGGCCCCTGAAAGAGATGGTGTGGCCTCTCACGAAGCAGGGCAGGGGGACACCTAGCTTGGTGATGGTGTCCATTGACTGAAGGTGGGGAGGACATGGCCCAGCCCAGCACTCTGTATGCCATCACCCCAGAGAATCCTTGGGTCTGTATGAGTGTGGCTGGGACCCATATTAATTTCTTGATTAATACTGAAGCTAAGTTTTTAGCCCTTGTGCTCATACTGAACCTCTTTCTCCTGATACCTGCTCTCTAGTGGGAGTTAAAGGTGTTCCAAAAGTTAAATGTTTACTAAAAGGTGAATTCAAATTATGATTGTAAAAGGTTGTCTATAAAAAAAGATTAAAAGGAAAGCAAAAAGCAAAGGAAAAATATAAAAAGGTTGTTGGTGTACAAATAAGGTTTTAGAAAAGAAAAAGAGGAATATAAGAGAAAAAATATTTTTTTATCTAAGAAGAGATCTTATATGGTAAATTTCTTTCCTATAATAAAGTAAATAGTTATCTGAAATTTTTAAAAAGGGGGTAGAGAACAAAAATAAAATAGTATAAGCATGCCAAAAATGGTATGAAGAAAGTTTATAAGATTATATATATATATATATATATATACACACACACACACAAAAGAAATTCTATAAACAATCTAGGCATAATAAGGACTTTTCTGGATGCAAGTCTCCAAACTTTTTTGGATTTCTCTTCAAATTTTATATAAAATTTACTTGAGTGCCTGGTTCAAATTATAGTCTAAAACTACCAGGCTACCATTATAGTCCAGAAATACATTAAAGGCTCCAAAGGCTGGTACTTGTAATAAAGTCAGAGAAATCAAAGTTTATCATTTAAGTTATGCTAATAACTTCAGACCTTGTAACTTTTGTACAAAGGGTGACCAGCCACTACCTAAAATTGTCAAAATGTATGCCTGACTTTATTCCTTTTATTGAACCAGAATCCAGCAATTTCATGCCCACATAACGGTCATGCAAGGATTCCAGTCAGTGCCTGCACACAATGCCACTGCTGAAACAGATCTGGATGCCTCAAGTCAGACAGGGAGAGATTTTCGATCTCTGGCTAGGCAGGACTACGCCCACTGTCAGCTCTGAAGAAGTTACAGAAAACGGACCTTCACCCCTCAGCACCCCATATGATTATGGAATCGAAAAAAAATTTCGAAAGAATAAATAATTGAGGCAGGGTCGCTAGCACAGTTTAGACATAGATAAATTTCCTATAGGTAGGTTTTAGAAGGCGTTCAAACATTTTAAAAATTATATTCTATTGCAGGCCATGTGGCAGCCTACCCCACCCCTTGGCAAATCCAAAGAAAACGCCATCAGATGTAGGACTCAAACAGTACAATATTTCAATTTGCAGTTTAGCATAATAATCACTAAAAATCCTTTGGAGACACAAGTAAACTGAACATAGGTATTTGGTATTGCATCGCTCAGAATCCAAGTCAGTCCCTGAGATGGAATTTGTTAAAACTTTGAAATTGTTTAATGGTAGGCCTTTTTCCTACACCTCTGAAGGAAAGGGAACCACAGACATAAATGCTCATAAGAAAATGTGTTGTCCATTTGGGACAAATTTTAATCACAGTTCATAAACTTGTTTCCCTAGGAACTTCCTGGACCATGAAAAACCCAAACATCCCAGGGGAGTAAGTGCTGCTAAAAATTGAAAAATTGAAGAGAGGAAGGACCCAACCAACAGCTGTAAGAAAAAAGAAAAGGATACTGAGCGTGGTCCTGTTCCTATACTAGTACATGCTATTACCCAGATTGTTAAATTTGTAGGTAACTTCTAGTCTCAGGAGCCTCTAGGCTTCCCTAATGTGTCTCACCCCTCCAGGGAACTAACTGCAAGCATTTAAATCTGTACATTCAAAGGTTCAAAATAAAAAGTTGAACAGCTAATAATAATGACCTAACAAGAATTAGTTTACTGCAATGGCCCATTAAAAAAACAGTGTGTTTATACCAGCCCAACTACCCGGTGTCAAATTCGGAAGTTTGGGGGGGCTGCGGGGTTCTATAGAATTTTGATACCTAACTTCTCTATCATGACAAACCCCTCTATGAAGCCTCAAAGGGGTTGAACAGGAGTCTCTGCTATGGAAAAAGGCCCAGAAACAGGCCTGAGAATGAATTAAACAGGCCCTCATCGATGCACCTAATCTGGAACTCCCAGATGTGACTAAGCCTTTCTTTTTGTACGTGCATGAATATGTTGGCACTGCAGTAGGGGTCTTATCTCAATTGCTAGGGTCATGGCATAGACCTATGACATATTTATTCAAATCGCTAGATTCTGTGGGCCAGGGCTGGCTGCCTTGTTTATGAGCCCTGGGAGCCGCAGCACTCCTGATAGCAGTCACCTAGAGATAGTAAAGACCTTACTACCCATAAAGCCAGGACAGCCAGACAACGATTGCATTAAAATCATAAATGAGGTGTTCTCTAGCCATTCAGATTTAGCAGACCTCAGAGACCCTGAGGTCCAATACTTCATGGACTAGAGCAGTTTCATATAGAAGGAGAAGCGCTTTGCAGGCTATTCCCATTCTTTTAAGCCAGGTCACCGAGGCCGATGGAAAATCCAGAATGAATTTCTCAAGCCCTGCTCTAGAAGCCTGAGGATACATCAGCCCTGCTTCAGCCACATACTGGAGGCTGACTGATCGACAAACGGCAGAAGGTTGAGGATTCAGCTTAAGGACTCAGTGGACATTACTAACAAGCCAGTGTTTTGCTTTGTCAACCTTTATCTTGGCTAAACTGTTTTGTCATTTTAATTGCTGTAGAACTGAGTTTATTTGCTATAGAATTAACAGAGTTGTCCCCATTGAATATGTTGGGAAAGGGTCTCACTAGCATTTCCATTCTTTCTTATGATAGGAAGTTTTCTTGTGCTTTTATGTAATTCTGCCTAATTTGGGTGTCTATCGCTCCCCCCACACACCCAGCACGTACATGTATAGAAACTATCTGGCCAGACGTAAGAGTTTTCCATCATTATTCATTCCAGCCAGAAGTTTGTTCTGGTGGCCAACAAGGCATGTTTGGTATTGGACACCTGCTTATGCAACTAAATCTTCTCAATGTACTATTGTCACCCAAACTTCAAGTAACTGTGCAGCACTATCCTCTGAACAAGCTAACCTGTTTCAAGGTATAAAGGGCTATTCTGGATATGTGAAAAGGTTGCATATACCCGGCTCCCAGCATTATGGAAAGGCACATGTACCATAGGAGTAATCCAGTCAGGATTTTTCCTTCTGCCTAACCCAAGGGGGGATGAACTAGGCATTCCCCTTTATGAAAGCCTCAAAACAGGAGATGCTCGATCCCTCGACCAAGTTCCTAATATAGGAGGGACCCAGGTTTGGAAAGATGATGAATGGCCACCCCAGAGAATTATGAATACTTATGGCCCAGCTACAGGGGCACAAGATGGAAGTTGGGGATACCGCACGCCTATATATATGCTAAATCGCATTATCAGATTACAAGCTGTCTTAAAAGTTATAACTAATCAAACAGCCATGGCTTTTAAGCTTGTTGCTCAGCAACAAGCCCAAATGCGTGCAGCTATTTATCAAAACCGCTTGACTTTGGACTACCTGCTAGCAGAAGAAGGAGGAGTAGATGGTTAATTTAATAGTTCTGACTGTTGTTTGCAAATAGATGATAATAGTAAAGTTATAACTGATATAGTCATCAATATTAAAAAGCTTTCCCATGTCCCAGTGCAAAAATGGCAAGGCATAAAAATCGGCAATTGGTTTGAAAACATGCTCTCGGGTCTGAGAGGATTTAAGTACATTATTGGATCTATAGTCCTATTGGTGGGATCCTATCTTATCCTCCCTTGCATAGCCCCAATAATTATGAACGCCATTTCTAAGTTTGTGGAAACAGTTGTTGAACGAAAAACTGCAGCCTACATGATGTTAATGCACCAAATTAAGGAAGATGCTCTTAACCCATGAAGGGTCGAGCATCAAAGGGGGGAATGTGGCAGAGAGGGAGCTGAAAACAGTTAAAAGTATTCCTTTTGAAAATCAATCAGCAAGCTCCGAAAACCTGCCAGACGGGTTTTGCTTAAAAAAACCAAACCCTGCTTGCTGTGCATATCCTGGAGACCATTTGTTCTTGGAAATGCAAAATGGTAACCAATTCACTCTTTGTGAAGTCATTGGTTTATAAGGTTTACAACCCTGCTTGCTATGCATTTCCTGGAGACCATTTGTTCTTTGAAAAATCTGATTTTGCTGAGTACAACCTTGTGAATTTCAAAGAAAATGTGTAATCGCTCAACCCGATCCCCCTCCCTTATCGAAACTGAAGTATAAGACCCCTCTCCTCCTTCCCCAGGAAGCTCAGCCTGGGAGCATTAGCCCACTGAGTCGCACTGGCACAAATAAATCTGCTACTTCCTAAAACAGCCTCAGTGTCATGGCCTCTCTGTGTTCCCGCTACGTACTAAAGACTTTTGCATCTATATTCATGAGGGATATTGGTTTATAGTTTTCTTTTTTTGTAATGTATTTAACTGCATTTGGTACCAGGGTAATGCTGGCACCTAAGTTAGGAATGAGTCCTTCCTCTTCTATTTTTAGAAAAGTTTGAGAAGGATTGGCGTTAATTATTTTTCAAATATTTGTTAGAAGCAGGGCATGGAGGCTCATGACTGTAATCCCAGCACTTAGGGAGGCTGAAGTGTAAAGATTGCTTGGGCCCAGGATTCCAAGACCAGCCTGAGGAAAAAAAAATTAGCTTGGTGTAGTGGCACATGCCTATAGTCCCAGGTACTGGGGAGGCTAAAGCAGAAAGATTGCTTGAATCCAGGAGTTTGAGGCTGCAGTGAGCTATGATCATGCCTGTAAGTAGCCACTGTATCCAACTTGGGTGACAGAGTGAGATGCTGTCTTTAAAAAAAATGGTAGAATTCAACAGTAAGCCTTCTGATCTCGGACTTTTCTTTTGGGGAAGGTTTTTGATTACTGATTCAATCTATTTATGTATAATAGCATTATTAAGACTTTGTATTTCTTCTTGAGTCTACCCAAAGTATTTTAACTCACAAGATAATATTTTGAAATATCCAAGACTCAATCCAAAATTAGGCAGCATATAAAGATCCAGGAAAATGTGTCTTATTCTGTAGGAAAAAGACAATCAGTAGCTGCCACCATGAGATGTTCCAGATATTGGGACTGTCAGACAAATCTTTAAAGCTGCAATCATAACTATATTTTATGGTAAAGATGAACATTCTTGAAACAAAATGGAAAGCTAAGAACTCTCTGCCAAAAGACAGAAACTATTAAAAAGAATCAAGTGGAAATTTTAACTAAAAAGTACAACATCTGTAATTAAAGTTTCTTGGGTAAGATCAAAAGCAGAGAGAAGATAACAAAGCATAGTTAGTGAGTTTGAAGATCGATTGATAGAAATGACACAATCTGAAGAACAGAGAAAAAAACAGTGAAAAAAATGAAAAAAGTATCGAGGACTTGTAGTACACTATCAAACAATCTGACATCTGTGTCAATGGAATACCTTGTAGAGAGAAGAAAAATGTTGGTACCAAAAATTTCTTAACAGAAACGATTGCTACAAATTTCCAAAATTTGTGAAAGACATAAATTTACAGATTCAAGAAACTGCAAAAAGTAAATATAAAGAATACTATGCCCAGACTCTTCTATCCAAACTGCTAAAAATTAAAGATAAAGAAAATTTCTTGAAAGCAGCCAGAGAAAAACAATACATTATAAAGGAACAGCAATTCAATTCACTTTGGTTTCTCATCAGAAATTATGGAAACTAAAAGACAGTGGAACACACCTTTATTTTTTTATTTTTTCCTTTATTTTAAAGATGCGAGGTACAATTCAGGACTAGGTATACAAATATTCATTATGCAAGTACCCTTGTTGATGAGGTATGCCCCTTCCTCTCCTGGCAGTTTCTCTCAACTGCCAATCCCACCCCCACTCCCCTGGCAGTTTCCTACTACTGCCAATCACTTTCTTATAGTATTATGATAATTGTTCAAGGTCTGCTTATGAGTGAGATCATATGGCACTCTGTTCTTTGTTTCTGTGATAGATCACTGAGTATTATCGACTCTAAGTCCATCCAAGTTGCTGCGAAGTCCATATATTTGTCCTTATTTATGGCTACATAATATTCCATTGTGTATATGTATCCCCATTTTTCTAATCCAGTCCAGCTTCAATGGGCAGCATGGTTGTTTCCATGTTTTCGCTATTGTGAATAGAACTTCAACAAACATGCGTGTGCAGGTATCTTTTTGGTAGAATGACTTGAGTTCCTCTGGGTATATTCCCAATAGGGGGATTGCTGGGTCATATGGAAGGTCAATTTCTAGTTCTTTCAGAAATCACCACACTGTCTTCCAAAGAGGTTGTACTAGTTTGCATTCCCACCAGCAGTGTAGAAATATTCCTTTATCTCTGCATCTTCATCGGCATCTGTTGTTTGTTTTATTAATGACAGCCATTCTTACAGGGGTTAGGTGGTATCTCAATGTGGTTTTGATTTGCATTTCTCTGATGATGAGTGAGGCTGAGCACTTTTTCATGTGTCTGTTGGCTGCCCATATATCTTCTTTTGATAAGTGTCTATTCATGTCTTCTGCCCAGTTTTTAATGTGGCAGGTTTTTTTTTTTTCCTTTCAGTGCATTTGAGTTCCTTGAACACATCTTTAAAGTGCTAAAAGAAAAAAAAATCCCTCTCAACTTAAAATTGCATACCTAGTAAAAATTCTAATGAAATAAAGATGTTCTCAATGACTACAAACTAAAACAGTTTGCCACCAGCAGACATCAACTGAAAGAAATAGTAAATGAAGATAGGTTAAAAGAAAACTTATAATATCCAGAATCAAGGAAAATCAAACAGCTTGGCAAAGACATGGGTAAGTTTTAAATTATTTTTCTCCTTTTATGTTCTTTAAAGTATGTATGACTATTGAAAATAAAAATCATAACATTTTAAAATGTGGGGTTTTAAGAGTATGTAGATGCAATGGGTATGACAACAATAACATAAATGGCAGAAGATAAAGGGAACTACATTATTATAAAATTTCTATGTTTTACTTAAGATGATAAAATATTAACTTTAAGCTGACTATACAAATTTAATATGTATATTTTAATACCAGAGCAACTATTTAAAAAACCAAAGATACAAGCAAAAAGCTAAGAAATTATTAAAATAGAATATTGAAAAATTTTCAAATAACCTAAAAGTTGTCAGGAAAAGGGAATGGAGAAGCAACAAAAGTAAAAAGCATACAGACAAACCAAGACCAAATAATAATAGAGCACATCTAAATCTAAAAAAATCTATACTTTTATTAAATATAAATAGTTCAAATGTAGTGATTAAAAGACAAAGATTGAAAGATGCAATGAAAAATCAAGACCCAGTTATATGCTGTCTACAATAAACCACTTTTAAATATAATGACAGAGATAGGTTAAAAGCAAAGGAATGAAAAAAGACATCATGTGTAAACGCCAATCAATGGAAAATGAAGTGTCTATATTGATATCAAACAAAGCAGAATTTAAAACAAGGAAAGTAGCTAGGGATAAAGAGTGATATGATGTAATGATGAAAAGATCAATCACCAAGAAGAATTAACAATCCTAAATGCATGTGCATGTAAAAAGTAGGGCTTCAAAACACAGGAAGCAGAATCAAATAGAACTAAAAGAAGAAATTAACAAATCCACAAGTATACCTGTATACTCCAATACTTGTCTCTCAATCATTGATTCAACAAATAGAAAATCATATAGAAGATCTGAACTACACTATCAGTCAACTTGATCTAATTAACATTTACAAAACACTTTACCCCAAAGCAACAGAATGTGCATTCATTTCAAGAATGTCTGGTCAAATCTTAAAATATGAGATAAAATTTGATAAATTTTAAATCATTGATATCATGCAAAGTATGCTTTCTAGCCTCAATGCAACTAGAAATCAATAATAGAAAGGTGTTTGGAAAATTCCCAAATATTTAGAAATTTAAATATACACTTCTGACTGTCCCTATTTGCAGATGGTATAATTATTTATGTTGAAAATTCCAAGGAATTTCCAAGCTCTCTAAGAGCTAAAAACTGGAGTTATCAAGTTATCATAGTATACAAGATCAACACAAAGACAATGTTTCTAAATACTAACAATGAACAAGTAGAAACTGAAAATAAAACGCAATGCCGTTTATAATGATTCTAAAAAATAAAATATGCCTATATCTAACAAAATGTAGACATTATCTTTATGTTAAAAATTATGAATTGTTAATAAGAAAATCAAGGAAGACCTAGATAAATGAAGGACATACCATTTTTATGAATTGGACAACTAAATATTGTAAAGATGACAACTATCCTCAACCTAGCTACGTTTAGTACAATTTCTATTTAAATCCTAGTAAGGTTTTTTATTTTTGTAGGTGTAGAAAATTTCAAATAGATATGGAAAAGCGCAGCCTCTTGAAAACTAAACAAATCTGAAAAAGAAGAATAAAGTGGAAGAAATTATTTTACCCATTATTATTTACTACATAACTACAGTACTTGAGACATTGTAGTTTTGGTGCAGGGATAGATAGACACATAGATCAATGGAACAGCATAGAGATCTAGAAAGAGACTCTAACAATTATGGCCAGTTGATTGTTTTACAAAGGTATAACTCAATGAAGGAAGGATAACCTTTCAACAAATGGTGCTGGAGCAATCAGACAAAAAAGAAAAGAAACAGAGAGAGAGAGAGAGAGAGAAAAGCTTGGTTTGAACCTTACACCTTATGAAAAGTTAATAGAAAATGAATTACAGATTTAAATGTAAAAGTACAAAACTTTTAAAGGAAAAATAGATGAAAATCTTTAAAATCTAGGCCTGCACAAAGTTCTTAAATTTTGAATAAAAAGCACAAGCATAAAAAAATTGATAAGCTCATCAAAGTTTAAAACTTTTTCTGTGCAAAAGATTATCTTAAAAAATTAAAAGAGAGCCACAAACTGGGAGAAGATATTTGCAAACCACATATCCAAAAAAGGATTAATATCTCTAAGTATCTACATATAAGTAATTCTCAAACTCAAATGCAAAAACCAAACAATTCAGTTAGAAAATGGACAGATGGTTCACCAAAGAGGGTATACGAATGTCAAGTAATCACATGAAAAAATGTTCAACATGGTAAACCTTCAGGAAAGTAAAAACTAAAATTACAATGAGATATCACAATACTTCTATCAGAATGGCTAAAATAAAAACAGTGACAACATGAAATTCTGGTGAAAATGCAGAGAAACTGGATAATTCATATACTGCTGGTGAGAATATAAAATGATCCAGTAACTTTGGCAGTGAAAACAGTTTGGCAGTGTCATAAAGCTGAACATGTGCTTACCATACAACCCAGAAATTGTACTCTTGGACATTTATTTCAGATAAATGAACACTTGTGCTTACACAAAAACCTGTACACAAATGTACATAGCAGCTTTATTTGCAATAGCCAAAAACATAGAGAAAAAAAATGTCTTTCCATGATTTAACTAACCTGAGGTACCTCCATACCATGGAACACTATGCAGAAATATAAAAGAATGAACTATAGGTAAACATAATTATTTGAATTAATCTCAAAAGAATTCCACTTAATTAAAAAAAAAAAAAAGCCAATCCCCAAAGGTTACCTACTGTATGTTTCTATTCAGATAATATTCTTGAAATGATAAATTACAGAGATAGAGACTAGATTAGTGGTTACCAATATTAGGGACAAAGGGAGGAAGACTGTTAGGTGGGTGTGATTATAAAAAGGTAGCATAAGAGATCCTTATGGTGATATAACTGTTATTTGACTAGGGTGGTGATTGCATCAATCTATACATGTGAAAAGTTGCATAAGACTAAATACACTCTCACCAGTGGGTACATGTAAAACTGGTGAAATCTAAATGAGAAGATTGGTAGATTGCACTGATGTCAATTTTCTGGTTGTGATATTGTACTATAGTTATTCAAGATGCTTTCATTTGGGGAAACGAGGCGAAGGGTACACAAGATTTCTAGGTATGATGTCTTAAAACTGCATGTGAATCTACAATTATCTTATAATAAAAACACACTTCTAAATAATCATAGGTCAAAAAGAAAGTCTCACAGAAAATAAAAATCATTAAACTGAATGAAAATGAAAACACAACATATCAAAATTTGTGAGATATAGCCAAAACAGTGCTTAGGAGAAAATTCGTAGCTTTAAATGCTTGTATTAGAGGAAAAAAGAAAGTTCTAAAATCAATAATCAAAGCTTTCACCTTAAGAAACCATAATAGGCTGGGTACAGTGGCTCAAGCCTGCAATCCCAGCACTTTGGGAGGCTGAGGTGAGGTGATTGCCTGAGCCCACGGGTTTGAGAACAGCCTGGGCAACTTGGCGAGATCTCATCTCTACAATTAAAAAAAAAAAATTAGCCAGGTGTGGTAGCGCACATCTGTAGTTCTGGCTACTTGGAAGACTGAGGTAAAAGGATCGCCTGAGCCCAGCAGGTCAATGCTGGGTTGGCTGTGAGCGTGCCACTGCACTCCAACCTGGGCAATAGAGTGAGACTCCAACTCAAAAAAAAAAAAAAAAGATACCATAACACCAAAAGCATGCAGAAGCAAGGACGTAAAAGGTAAAAGCAGACTTCAATGAAATGTAAAAGAGCAAACCAATAGAGAAAATAGATATAATCAAAAGCTGGTTCTTTGAAAAGATCAATGAAAATGACAAGCCTCTAGTCAGACTAACAAACAGAGAAAACACAAATTACCAATATCAGGAACAAAAGTGGGTATCATTACAGATCGTATAGATATTGAATAAATAAGAAAGTGCTCCTGCAAACAAATCTCAGACATTTGACTTAGATGAAATGAACAAATTCTTTGAAGGCATAAACTACCAAAACTCACTCAAAAAGAAGTAGATAACCCAAATAATACTATATCTATTATAGAAATTGAATTCATAGTTAAAACTCTCGCAACAATAAAAACAAAAAATTTCCAGATAGTTTCAACAGAAAAGTCTACCCTATAGAAAGAAATAATATCTTCTACACAATTTCTTACAGAAGCCAAGATGATGAACAGTCAATATTGTCAAGATATGAATTCTCCCAGAATTGATCTATAGATTTAATATAATCATAATCAAATTTTCAAGAGAATTGTTTATAGGTATCTACAAGCAGATTCTAATATTTACAGTGAATGTCAAAGTAGCTAGACTAAGCAAAACAATTTTTTTAAAGAGCAAAGTTGGACAACTTTTCTCCTACCTGATTCTAAGACTTATTAAGCTATAATAATCAACACTGTGTAGTATTGGTGAAAGTGAAGACACATAAACTCATGGAACAGAGTCCAGAAACAGATCCATATATATATACGACCAACTGATTTTCGATGAGAATGCAAAGGCATGTCAATGGAGGGGAGAATAGCAGTGTTGAATGACTTGAAATTCATTTTTTAAAAATGAACCCTCAAACCATATTTTACTTATTGTATAAATGTTAACTCAAAAGCAACAATAGACCTAAATATAAAGTTATTTACTTCAGCAGAAGACACAGGAGAAAAATCTTTGCAACCTTGGGTTGGGGAGTGAGTTCTTAGCTTCAACACCAAATACATAATCCATAAAAGAAAAATTTTTTGATAAATTGGACATTATGCAAATTAAAAACTTTTACTATATAAAAGTCACAATTAACAGATTGAAATTAGAAGCTACACCTGGTCAAATCATATATATGGCAAAGGATTTGAATCCAATATACATAAAGAATTCTCAAAATTCAATAATAAGAAACCAGAAAACCCAATTTGAAAGATAGTTTAAAGTTTCATATAGACACTTCACCAAAGAAAATAAGGATGGCAAATAAGCACATGAAAAGATGCTCAATGTAATTGGTGATTAGGGAAATGCAAAATAAAATCACAATGAGATAGCACTACACATCTATTAGAATAGCTAACAAAAAAATAACAGTATCAAATGCTGACAAACGTGGCGTAATTGGAACTCTCTTATATTGCTGCTGGGAATGATGAATGGTACAGCCATTCTGGAAACTAGTTTGGTCATTAGACGTGCACATACTGTATTATACAGCAATCCTACTTTTCAATATGTACCCAAGAGAAACATAAACTTATGTTCCCACTAAAAACTGCACAAATATCTGTAAAAGCTTTATTCAAAATTGCTAAAAAACTGGAAACCCAATTTCCTTCAACTGGTGAATGAATAAACTGTGATGTCTTTTGTAATAACTTCTCAGTAATAAAAGAGAATAAATAAGCTATTCATACAACAACATAGCTGAATCTCGAATGCATTATGCTAAGTGTCAAAGGCTGTGCTAATAAAGTTATATACTGTATAATTCCATGTATATGGCATTCTGGCAAAGACAAAACTTACATAGGGATGGAAAACAGATCAATGGTTTTCAGGGAATATGGGTGGGGGGGTTGGTTTGACTACAAAATGGCAAAATAAGGAAATTATTTTGGTGTTATGGAAGTGTTCTGTATCTTGCTTATGATGGTGGATACATGACTGCAAGCATTTGTCAAAACTCACAGTGAATTTTGCTTTATGTAAGTTTTCAAATAAATTTTTTAGAGTCCTGAGACTTTGTCCGTCATTGCCTCCCTCTTGGGTTCTAAGGCCTGAATGTGTGAGTCTGGCTTGATAGCTCCCTTAGGAGTCAGTCACTTGAAAATTGCAACAATATAATAAGCAATCATTATGTAAACAGGATAGTCCTTCTGGAGTAAAATCCGTTTAACCCACTAACTAGCTGAACCATATTACCAATTTTCCAGAAAAACAAATCACTCTTTCTTAACCTTGTTTGAAAGGCTACTATTGTTTCCATTTGGGATGCCCTAGGTATCCTAGTGAAGCCTCTGCAGTAAATACATGACCCCTCCCACCTGCGGCCTCTTCAGAATCCCAGATGGAGAAGATGAACAGTGGTCTCCACAGGACTTTGGGAAGCCAGTATGAAGTAAGCATAAAAGCAAAATACAGAGTGCAGAAATCAAAGTTAGGAAAAGTAAGAGATGTATACCTTGTAAAAGTGTCTGACAATTCATACAAGACTGTATATCTGATCGCATAGCTTACTTTTTTAAAAAACCGTATTCACAATATCCCAATAAATGACTGACTGCACATGTAGAGAGAGGAAAGACTGTCTTGCCCTGCAAGAATGACACCACCATCACTCCTGTCTTGCTGTGGGTGTTCCCTAAACAAGTCTGTTCCTTCATGTTCGAGCACCCCCTTTCTGCATGACTCCACCTGGGATGTTCAAAACTCCTTGTGAGGAGACACAATGAAACTGCTGAATTGGCACTTCTTGGAGATGCTGTTTCTACTTGCACTAATTAAAATCACACTTAAGTAAAAATTAGCTTCTGAAGGCCACCTGTTACCTATAGGGATTTGCACTATTATTTTCAGTGGGTAATTTCTAAAGAAAGGACCATTGCCCAGAAGACCTTTGTCGATGCAATTACTAGCAAAGAAGTGAAGCTCCGTAAGGCGTCTGAGGCAGCGTCCATGAGTTGACTGGAGAAGAACACAATGTGACTGTGGGGGGCCAGCCCCCACGTGGAGATTCAGGGTGTCCCTGGAAAGGTGTGGTGGCGTCGGCGATTATTCCTGGGGAACAAAGGGATTAGACTCATGTCTAGTGCAGGAGCCGATTCTGCAGGAGAGATAGACATAGAGAGAG